>OX381711.1:78120913-78165482 GCA_947462335.1 Harmothoe impar
TGATTTGGTTACGAGTATGGCAAGCCTAATGGGTAAACTTCTGTTAATCCTGGTATAAGGGACCAAAACCCGGGTTTTGGTCCCAAAAGCAGGGTTTTGGTCCCTTATACCAGGATTAACACCCCTTAACCAGGGTTTAGAGCTCAAAACCCTGGTAAAGGGGCCTTAACCAGGGTTTACAGCCCAAAAGCAGGGTTAACAGCCCAAAAGCAGGGTTTTGGTCCCTTATACCAGGATTAAGAGAGTTTACCCATGCATTGTCTAGTTAAACAGGGATTAACATACATAATCCTGGTATAAGGTCCAAAATCCTGGTTTAAGTCCTTAACCCTGCTTTTGTCTACAATGTCCGGGTTTGAGCTATACCCAGCTTTTCTCACAAATACCCATGCATTGTCCCTAAACCCTGACTTTGTACACAATGTAGGGGTATTTGTACTTAATCCCATACTTAGTACACCAAATACCTGGTTTAAGTACCAAATACCCCTGCATTCTCACAATGCATGGGTATGATACTACCCCTACATTGTAACAATGCATGGGTACCACTACCCATACATTGTAGACAATGCATGGGTACTGGTACCCATGCATTGTATACAATGTATGGGTAGTAGAAACCCATGCATTGTAGACAATGCATGGGTACTGGTACCCATGCATTGTCTACAATGCATGGGTACCAGTACCCCTGCATTGTTACAATGTAGGGGTAGTGGAAACCCATGCATTGTATACAATGCAGGGGTACTGGTACCAATGCATGGGTAACAACCCTGACATAGTGTGTATAAGTGTGTATGGTAAGTGTGCATTGTGGGTATAGCAGTCAACCTGCCTCCCACTCCACATCCTGCTCCAGAGCAGATGGTCACTAAGAACAGCTGCTCCCCTCACACCAGCACCACTACTTTGGTGGTGCATCTTACTCCTATATACTCCCCTGTGTGCATACCTAGTTGTGTATGGCAGGAGGACACATGCCATATTGGGACAACATGGATGTTCCTTTCACATTGCTAGTTATCATCTTCCTGTCCTCACCAGCCTTTGCACCACTGCCAAATCGAGTTGAGAGGGCCAACCTACCCACTCTTGGAACGTTTTTTGGTCACTGCAGGGACTTGCTAAATAGATTCCAAAGGTGAGTGCTATCTTTTGTTATATAGCTTAGACCTACACTGTCAAAAGGTGTTTAGATTCAAATACAATTCTAAACATAACCATCCCAAGTACTTACAAGTAAGCATAGTATTTTCCTGGAGTTTTTTGGAGTAGGGAGGTCAGGGACGGAGTAGGGAGGTCAGGGACGGAGTAGGGAGGTCGGGGTTGGAGTAGGGAGGTCAGGGACGGAGTAGGGAGGTCGGGGTTGGAGTAGGGAGGTCAGGGACGGAGTAGGGAGGTCAGGGACGGAGTAGGAAGGTCAGGGACCGAGTAGGGAGGTCAGGGACCGAGTAGGGAGGTCAGGGACCGAGTAGCAAAGGTCAGGGACCGAGTAGGAAGGTCAGGGACCGAGTAGGGAGGTCAGGGACCGAGTAGCAAAGGTCAGGGACCGAGTAGGAAGGTCAGGGACGTAGTAGGGAGGTGAGGGACAGAGTAGGAAGGTCAGGGACCGAGTAGGGAGGTCAGGGATGGAGTAGGTCATGTTTTACTGATTAAAAACCTTGATAATCACTCGATTTACATCCTACAAAGATCCACACACAGCTATTATTGATAGGAATACGATTATGCATTCAGATTTTAATCATTACTATGGAATTCGGCGATTTACCAGCGATAATCCGCGATTAGTTCAATTGTTTGCCACCAGTTCCTCTGATGGCGCTAGGGAGTGTTAATTTATTAGGTAGGCCTAAAGGGGGGGGGGGGGGTGTTGAGGGGGGATAACAATGTTGGAGGGAGGGGGGGGGGTAAAAGATTCAGAGTGGCATAAAAAGTTATGCCTCTTTTTAGAAGTGGGGGGGGGGGCGAAAATGTTTCTATAGTATAGGCCTATAGAGAATATTATAATATATATCTATAGTAGGCCTATAGGCCTACCCGGTATTGACAATTTTTATGAAGGCCTAGGCCTAGTAATGGGGGGGGGGGGCGAAAATGTTTCTATAGTTTAGGCCTATAGAGAATATTATAATATATACCTATAGTAGTCCTATAGGCCTACCTAGTATTGACAATTTTTATGTAGGCCTAGGCCTAGTAGTGGGGGGGGGGGCGAAAATGTTTCTATAGTATAGGCCTATAGAGAATATTATAATATATACCTATAGTAGGCCTATATGCCTACCCAGTATTGACAATTTTTATGTAGGCCTAGGCCTAGTAAGCCTATTGGGGGGAGGGGGGTGAAAATGTTTCTATAGTATAGGCCTATAGAGAACATTATAATATATACCTATAGTAGGCCTATAGGCCTACCCAGTATTGACAATTTTTATGTCGGCCTAGGCCTAGTAGGCCTATTGGGGGGGGACGAAAATGTTTCTATAGTATAGGCCTATAGAGAACATTATAATATATACCTATAGTAGGCCTATAGGCCTACCCAGTATTGACAATTTCTATGTAGGCCTAGGCCTAGTAGGCCTAATGGGGGGGGGCGAAAATGTTTCTATAGTATAGGCCTATAGAGAATATTATAATATATATCTGTAGTAAGCCTATAGGCCTACCCGGTATTGACAATTTTTATGTAGGCCTAGGCCTAGTAGTGGGGGGGGGGGCGAAAATGTTTCTATAGTTTAGGCCTATAGAGAATATTATAATATATACCTATAGTAGTCCTATAGGCCTACCTAGTATTGACAATTTTTATGTAGGCCTAGGCCTAGTAGTGGGGGGGGGGGCGAAAATGTTTCTATAGTATAGGCCTATAGAGAATATTATAATATATACCTATAGTAGGCCTATAGGCCTACCCAGTATTGACCATTATTTATGTAGGCCTAGGCCTAGTAGGCCTATTGGGGGGGGCAGATTGTTTCTATATAATACATGTACATCCCTTCAGTATAGGCCTAGGCCCTACACTATGGAGTGGAGGGGGGAGGTCGGGGAATGAAGAGGGAAGGTTGGGGAATGAAGAGGGGAGGTAGTATAGGCCTACTGACAATTTTGATGTATACGCCTAGGCCTACCACCTAAGACCCCCATCCCCCATGATCCCCAGGACCCACCCCCTTGAACTGTATTGACATTTGCAGTAGCTTAGGTCTACTATGAATACATGAAGATAGGATCACAAGATCTTTTAATAGGCCAGTTATAGTGATGATCATAACATAAATATATAGTATCTTATTATTAATAATATTTTCACACTACTTGACCTCATTTATCGAGACACATTACATATAATGGAGGGTTGGATAGAAGGGGCGGGCACTGGTTTACTTTAACCTTTTCTTAATTATGTAGCATAATTAGCTAATACCTGGATTTATCACAGTTATGCTATAGGCCTACTTAGTATAATAAGAATGATATCCCTAGGTTGAAATATAGCCAAAATACCTTTAGTATAGGCCTACACTATGTAGTGGAGGGGGGAGGTCAGGGAATGGAGAGGGGAGGCCGGGGAATGGAGAGGGGAGGTAGTATAGGCCTACTGACAATTTTAATATATAGGCCTACCTTGCAACTTATCATACTGAGCCTGACTGCAAATGCTATGTGTGTCTGTTTAGAACTTATTCGATGGCCTGTTGGGTTGATATATTTGGCTGCCTAGATGTATTGACTTTAGACTAATTTTGTAACCCTAGAAGGTCCGCAATAATCACTTTGCGGCCCTTAAAGGGTCACGGTCCCTGTCCCTTCTCCGACCTCCCCTCTTCATTCCTAGGCCTAGGTCTGCATTAAAATGGTCTGCATTTAAACACCAACATCAAACACTACGGGGTAGGGGTCCTGATAGGCCTAGGCCTATATCAAAATTGTCAGTAGCCCTATACTACCTCCCCTCTCCATTCCCCAACCTCTCCTCTCCATTCATTGACATTCCCAGTGTATTCCCCGACCTCCTCTCTCCATAATAACATATTATTGCATATATACAATTTTTGCGTTAAATATTCACCCGCCAAAATCCCATTCATTGGTAGATGAAAATATTTTTCATCATACTTTCTAAAATATTTAAGATACAAAGGGCGGAAACAATCGGGGATGTTCCCCATAAGGTCTAGAATATCTCTAGTGTCTTTGATTTAATGAACAATGTATAATATTGCCCTAGATGCCATTTGATTGTAAAGAAATTAGTTGTGCTAAGACATCCAAGTAGAAAAAAAGTCATCTGTTTTTTTGGCCAATTTTAGCGCCAAAAAACGGCCATAATGCCACTTGCGTTATGCCTATTTTCATTGTGTCTCACCTAACGCTTGCATTAATATTTAACACAAAAAATTGCCATTTTGGGGGGTCTCAGAAATAGCGCAAAAACCGTCGTGTCTCGCTACCTTGGTTTAATGACTGATGTAACGTAAGGTGCGCTAGTTGTGTCTCGGACCCTCGGAGGTCTGAGGCCGGAGTAGGGAGGGTGTGGATAGAGTAGAGAGGGTAGGGTTAGAGTAGGGGGGTAAGGGACGGAGTAGGGAGGTCAGGGACTGAGTAGGAAGGTCAGGGACCGAGTAGGGAGGTCAGGGACCTGGTAAAATGACATTGTGATGTAAAATGTTTACCCACTCAACAAAAAGACGTTATTTTGACCCAGAATAAACGTTCTCTGAAGGTTTTAAAACATTCGTTTTAAAAGTTTTATTTATGTAAAAACGTTGACTCCAAATAACGTCAATAAACATTAAAAACAAACGTTTGGATGTGTAACTTTATTCTCATGTTAAATAATATTTTTAAAAGGTTAAAGCATCATCTTTTCATGGTCAAAATAACATTGTTTCATGACCCTTCTGCATGCAACACAGCAGAAAGGTAAGCATTTTTGAAAACATAGAATTATAAAGGGTAATATAATTATCTGTCATCAATTCTCGTCCCGGATTCCTCTTTCAGATTTAGAAGTATGGCCCCTAGCCATCTAGCCAAGGCTCTCCTCAACATGTTCTGAGGGAGATTCCCATATAACATGGGTACAATGAGCTGAGGCTTGAATCTCTGTGGATATATATATATATATATATATAACTTTAATTACTACATTATGGGTGTTAACATTACAATACCCTATACAAATTGTACTACAACCATTTATCTATACACCATTTGTAACATCCTGATTCTATATTAAATATTGCAACTTCAATATTTGAAATAAGTTCGAGAAATTATTGTTGTGACTATATTTTGATTAAGATAACGAGGTAAATACCCAGACAAATTCAATCAGCAGATAGTGCTGCCTCCTGGTAGAAGATATTGAAATCAACAGAAACGCTTAGTAATGTTATAATAACGTTTTGATACAAACATTTTTGTTCAAACCATATGGAAACGTTAAAAGCAAACATTTTTGTCCAAACCAAACTTTTAGTCAGAAAGTTTTTTTTATCAAAACCATGAGAAAATGTTCAATAGTGTTTCAGATACAGATGTTTCTATTTAAACCAGACAGAAATGTTCAATAATGTCTTACATACCAAAGTTTTCATCTAAGCCCTGAACAAACGTTCAATAACATTACAGAAACATACATTTCCCTCTAGAAAGGTTAGATAACATTTTAGATGGCAACGTTTGTATTATGAACTATGTAGAAACATTTAAAGAACGTTTCAAAACAAACGTTCTGCTGTAAACCCTGTAGGAACGTTTGCAAATGTTAAATAGCGTTTTTTGTTGAGTGGGATATCTTTTGTTATATTGTAGATATGTGGAAGAACAAGACCTTCTCTCTTCGCACCCATCACCAGCAGTTCTACATCAGCTGGAGCAATATTCTACAGATTTGACTTCCCTATTCAACCGTTTCCAGTCACTTGGGATTGTGAACCCAGACAACGAGACCCAAGCTCTTGAGGCAGCCCTGATAGATGCCAAAAAGCTACTCCAAGCACTGCACCAACGTTTTACCAATAGGTAATAAATATGCTTGTGAAATACACGGCTAGAATAGCATGTTTCTTATTTTTGCTTATTATTGTGTACAATGAACACTGCTACATCTCTGTATCATGCAACCTTTCACTGTTCAAATGATGTGCATGCCTCAGCCATAGAGTAACATCCCCTTCCTTCGTATAATGTCTATGCTAACCAGGTAACAAAGAACGTCAATCTGATATTGAATAACGTTATTTCAAGATTGAGCCATTAACATTATGTGAAAAACGCAATGGTGAGGTGGTCGTCCTAGAGGGGTGGTCATTCGGAGGGAGTTGACTGTACTTGGTAGAAATATTGGTTGAATAATGATACCATCTCATTTTCTTTTTAAGTATTGCAAATGCTATGAAAGACCTACTGATTTCTATTATGGTCTCTGGTTCATGGTTGTGAATTATTTTTAAATCTGCAATTTGCCATGGGTTTGTATGAATCCTATTTACCTTTTGCATGAGTGCATTTGGACATTTCCCAATTGAAAATACTCCATATAATCATCAATCTAATACATAGAATGTTATGAAAACATTGAAATAAGGGCGTAACTGTATAATAACTACCTAATCAAATGCTAAAGTAATGATACCACAGAAATAATCATTAAGTACATTGTCAAAATTCATTATTAGAATGTGTCTGAGTAAAGGGCAGTTAGAAAATGAATTTAATTGGCTCTATTGTGATGTCTGGTAGGTTAGACACCTTTTTTGTAGCAATAGGAAATATACATAATAAGCCTGTTGCTACCACCTATATGTATAAATATGCATGCCTGTATGTGGGCCCCTACACGTTGGGTGCCTTACCAATGTTGTATTAATGTTTAAAAAACGTTGGATTGTATTTAACTAACGTTATTTCCTAACGTTTTTTTGTTAGCTGGGTAGGCTGATAACATCATATTTACAAATATGATATTTAAATCTTTTGTAGGGTTTCAAATGACGATGGGCAACAAGATGGCACCGGACATAATGGAGTAAGAGCTAATCCAGGGAGACAAACTACAGTGAACACCGCTGGACCAACCTCTGGAAGCAGGTCTAAACAGGGCCGTCCTGTTAACATAAATGATCAGATGCTACGAGACCTCCTCAACACAGGAAACACCCTTTCTTCTATTGCCAGGTCTGGTCTTGTTGGTACCAACTGCAGGAAAACGTTATTTAACTACTGTCGTAAACATGGCATCCCAACTCCACGCGCCAGGTTCACTGACATTGCTCAACCCAACCTTACAGAGGCTGTAACAACAGTAAATAGGGAAATGCCAAACTCTGGTATCACCGAGGTCACTAAGCTGTTGGTCTCAAGATTCAACATCACTGTGCCACGCTCCCGGGTGCGCTCTACATTGAGAGATGTTGATCCTATTGGCACTGCAGCCCGCTATGCCCAGGTCATACAAAGAAGAACCTATGAAGTGCCCAATGCCAATTCCATGTGGCATGTGGACAACAATCATGGATTAATAAGGTACTCTATTTCATACAAGTCCAAATCCCAATTGTAAAGCTTAAAGTTTTAAAAAAGGCCTTTCTAAAGGGTATCACTCTCCAGTAATTACAAAAAAAGTATCAAATATTTATGGCCTAGAAAACATTTATTTATAAATTGTTCTTTGTCACTCAGTACATTGATTTTATGCCAGAATAATAATATGTTTATCAATCTATTCAGTTTATGAATTTGGTCCTAGAATGTCTATTTCTAGTGTCCCTAACCATAGCTGCTGGTGAATTTATAGCTGTTTGCTTTGTTGCCCAATTAAGTATAATTAAGGGTGGCTATTCATAATTATGCTCTGCTTGCTCTAAGATACAAGCTTACTACACATGCCAATATCGTAAGCAAAACTATAGGCTGACATGAACCTTATCTCCATTTCAGATGGAAAATCTGGGTACATGGTGGCATTGATGGGTTCTCGCGCCTTATACCCTATCTTGGAGCAAGCACCAATAACCTGGGCTCAACCTCACTTAAATTCTTTCTACAAGGCATCAAGCAATTTGGATTTCCTACACGTGTCAGGACTGATTATGGTACCGAATATAACCTCTTAGAAACATTTGTTAATTCACGGCTTGGTGGGGCACGCACCAAATTAATCAGAGGGGATTCACAAAATAATAACCGGATTGAGCGTCTTTGGCGTGATGTGTTCTGTAAAGTATTGGACAAGTACTATAAATTGTTCTATCTCATGGAAGACACAAAGCTGCTGAAGCGTCATAATGCTGTGCACATGTACTGTCTGCATTTAGTTTTTCTTCCCCGCATCAACCAGGACTTAGTCCGGTGGATGTATGTGCATAATCATATGGGTATACGGACCGAACACTTCCAACAGCCAACCAGCATGTGGTACAAGTCAATGGTACAGGAGACCTGCTCTCAGCAAGCAGGGAGAGCCCCCTCTGCAGCTGGTATCAATGCTCTGAACTTTAACTTACAAGATCATGCCGAGCAAATATTGGCAGACTTTGACATTGATATTAACCAGCCCACTGTAATTAAGCCACGTGTTCCATGTCCAATTACTGGGCTTGACCTTGAAGAACTACTTGAACAAATTGACCTCTTTCAAGACTCAATTACTTCAGGTATGGATATATATGTCCAAGTCCTAGAGTTTGTATGTGCATGTATTGTTCACAACTATCAAAATGGTATACGTGTAATTGACGATCAGGACCTGGAATCAGATGACGATCAGCCGAATGCACACCGGGATTGATTTACTCAGTGTACAAGGAATGTAGTGAACCTTATCTAACGTTCACTAAAGGTTAACTAAGAGTAAACTGATAGCTATTTGTTGAAAATTGTTGTTTCAATGTTGACATAAAGTTTAGAGGAAAGCATTATTCAAGTAAACGCTGGTACCATGTTCGAATAAAGTTAGGAGATGAAAGTTTCCCCAGTGAACCATCAGTGAACATTGATCAACGTTCTAAATGTGGACTGAATCCAACTTTGAATAAATGCTTAAATCAATGTTGTCTTAACAGTGGTAGGGGACATGAGGAGGTAGTAGTGGATGTGAGGAGGTAGTAATGGACGTGAGGAGGTAGTAGTGGACATGAAAGCCAAGCCATACCCCGACCTCCCCTGTCTATGCCCGCCCTACACTGTCGATGCCCTGACCTCCCCTGCCATACCCGTCCTACACTGTCGATGCCCACCCTATAAATTGTCGATTCCCTGAACCAGACCCTGACCTCCCCTGTGCATACCTGACCTCCTCACTCCATTCCATCCATTAACAGCCAGGCCTAACCCCTTTCAGGAACCAGTTTTATACTACCGTAAATTCCCGCGTACTACCCGCGGGTTGTACGCGAACCAAACTCAGCTTTCATTTGATTCCAAACATGCCTATATAGGGTGCGGGTTATACGAGGGTTTTTATTACTATAAAACAGTACTAAAATTGAAATTTTCATATTCAAAAACGGGTTGTAGGATTCCCCTGAGTTAGGGGTGCGGGTTATACGCGAGATGCGGGTAGTACGCGGGAATTTACGGTATTATCAATGTAGATGTTATATAGGTTTGATAATGGCCTAATCTGTCTTTACAAGGCCAATACATGACCTTGTCTATAATCTGAGTGGTATGAAAGTATAATCAAAGTCTGCTAAATTTGCTTTAAAATATGTTTTATTGCTATATCTCCTCATATACATAGAGGTATCAAAAAATATCTTACATAGTAACTCTGGCATGTATATCATGGGTGCTGCCAACATTTTAAAACCCTGAGTCTCAATGAAACTGAATGTGGCATATCTCTGAAATAAAATTAACTAACAGATTTTGAGTTGAGAGATATGATTGTAGAGTGTGAGTGGCACTTGAGTGCGCAGACATCTACATCTGAGATCCTTATGTCTGGTTTAATAAGACACATCTTGTATGGCACAGAAAAACTAGATAATCATATATAGATATAGCCTCACTGACTTTGTGTCAAGTGTGTTATACAGTAGCACAGCATGATCAATATCTGTTATCTATAAACCTGAGAGTTAATGAAGCAACATATGGCATACATCTGGAATAAATACAGCTTAACTAACTGACAGTCACTGAGCTCAGAGATAATATGACGACAGAGTGTGAGTGGCACTTATTGTGCAGACAGCTGCCTTACATCCTAGTCTGTGAGATCCTCATGTCCGGTTAAATATAGCCCAACTGGCTTTGCGTAGTTCCACATAGCAAATGTAATAATTAAAGCCCAAATTGACTTTTTTCAAACACATCTTGTATTGCACAGAAAAACTAGATAATCATATATAGATAGAGCCTCACTGGCTTTGTGTCAAGTGTGTTATACAGTAGCACAGCATGATCAATATCTGTCATCTATAAACCTGAGAGTTAATGAAGCAACATATGGCATACATCTGGAATAAATATAGCTTAACTAACTGACAGTCACTGAGTTCAGAGATAATATGACGACAGAGTGTGAGTGGCACTTATTGTGCAGACAGCTGCCTTACATCCTAGTCTGTGAGATCCTCATGTCTGGTTAAATATAGCCCAACTGGCTTTGCGTAGTTCCACATAGAAAATGTAATGATTAAAGCCCAAATTGACTTTCCCCCAAAAAGGTGTACCCAGCAAATTGACTTTGTGTAGCATGCTATCCTCAAGTAGCTAGACATGACACATTCTGCCACTTTCTTTTTCATAGTTTTCTATATTGAAAAAAAATCAATAGAACAAGCATTTCTAGCTAAAAATCGTTTATAAGGAGCAGATTTTGATGCATACTTCTTCAAAATGTTTCATTATTTTTCAAGAACATTTGTCACAGTAAAATTTGGCTTCAATGAGGTACCTCTAGCTACAGTAATTACCTCTTTGTAACCAAGTGCTCATTGTAACAGAGGTAAGCTTAGACAGCTGTCAAACAGGGGTTGGTATAGACCAGTTGGGGGGGGGGCAGGGGGGCACAAGGGCTTTGAGAGGGCGTCCTTCTGTGATGTGGCGGCCTCAGGAGGGTAGGAAGGGACCAGTGAGAGGGCATGGGGGCCTTTGAAAGGATTATATTCAAGAGCTATATAATTATGACCAAAAATCGGTTATAAGGAAGGTTGGTTATAACAAGCAAATTTGCCCTGCCAAAAGGTGCTCCTTATAACACGATTTTACTGTATATATATTTGTATGTACATAGCCCAACTTTCTTGTTGACTCTATTTGCTAATGGTGCATTCATGCATCATGTCATTTGTACAGGCTTGATACCGATTGTCCGAATGGGTGAAATATGACAAGGCTATGTTTACTAATTTTAATTTTTGTAACTGTATCTATCAAATCTGAATAAACTCTTAAAAAAAGACATTTCATGTTTGTTATGATGCATGACTGCAGCTGAACAGACTTTGTACAGCACTAGAGGGTTAAGGCACAATTTTGATTAAAGTAGGGCATAGCTCATAGCACCAATGCTTCTGTGTTTTTCAGTGATCACCAATTCACTTCCTTATCCCCTTCTACATCCTGATGCCTGTAGAGCAGAATCACAATGGCTGTATTCAGGCACTTAAACCTAAACTGATACAAGTGGAGATTCATATTAAGCACCTGGCTACCACTTTACTATGCTGTTGTGAATGCGTGGTCTCTTGGGTTGAGAACATAACGAGTGATCACCTCCTGTAATTGTTCCCTGTTCATGAAATACCTGGACAGCTCAATTTGTGAGCTACAGGTATGGGCTCTGGGTGCAAACCCACCATAGCTTGTCTCGTCATTGCCATTAAAAGTTACTTCGAGCGGCTTGCTCCCATCAAAGTAGGGGGAGGAGGTCCACCACCACAGCAATTGCCCAAGCTCTTTTGGTGAGAGCATGTTGATCAGTGTTTCCAGGTGGGTGATCACACACTCCTCGAGGAATTGCAGGTCTTCCTGGTCGGAACGATGATATTTAATGTTTGCCAGCACTTTGTCAGGTGTTGGCCTGAGTGCCTCAAATAGTTGAAGCACGGTCTTCTCACCACGGTTCTGCCAAATGGCTCCATGATGAGAGAGCCCTTGTTTCACCTGGTAGAGTGCAGCAAGCGGCTTAACGCAGAGCTCTATGTTGGCAACCTCTAGGCACTGCCGCTTGAGGTTTTCTGCATTAGGGTTTTCCGAACCCCCACACCTTGAGAGCATGTGCATGAGGCGACCTCTGTTGTTTGGGTTGACACCTTCCTGCACGGCCGTGCGCTCTGCCTCGGAGATATACTGCAGGAAAGAATCTTCCAGCAGTTGGTCTGAGGCATAACCCTGGAAAATCACTGCAACCGCTGCAGGGGCAAATGATGTTGGAAACATCCCATACATTAAAAATGCATGGGATGTTATCTTGCCCACGATTTCCCAGAAATTGGTACGCATTCGCTTTGCTTTCATTGCTGGTACCTTTACGACCTCTCCAACAAAGTCACTGGCCATAATCTGAAATGTCCATACAAATATAGAATCAGGTTATGATTATTAATACAGAATACATACAACAAACCCAACCTAAATGTTATGGCAATCTCTTAAATATGGCTCAGATTGGCAGAATTATTGGGTTGATATGAAATCTTTGACCACCCATAACTCCCCTTCAAATTGTCATAAAACTTAATTTAAAAAACAAAACCAATTCTGTTAATGAGATCTATCCATGGGGTATAACATACTGTACACAGCACAAACGCTTGAAATATAGATAAGTGCATACTTTAGGCACCTGTAGTTGATGAGTTAATTAGGATCAGCGCCTACAGCACCATTGCTTGTGTGAAATTTCAATTACATGTGCTTACCTCCTCGAAGAAGCATGAGAACATTTCACGCGAGACACCATCCAGATCCACAGCCATCTCTTCACCTAGGAATGTCACATTCAGTCGTTGATGGATTATCTCAGGGTACAGGCGGTAAGTGTCGACGACCGTCTGCACTACTTTCCCTCGTTCCACGAACAGTTTGTGTGGACTGAAGACTGCCCGGAACTCCCTTTGTTGAAGTACCAGTGCCATCAGCTCATCATAACCTGTTACAAAGAGATACATGGTGTGTTTATTAAAAATGAAGATATTTTGCAAAAGACCATTTTAGAACCATCTGTGTTTATTGTGACATTGTGTACAAAGTTTCACGATTGTCACACCTTCCCAGGTAACAAGAAACGTTGATCAACGTTGTTTAAAGGTTTAAGCTAGTGAACGTGACATGAAAAACGTTAATTTAACGTTAATCTAACCTTTCTCAACAACCTCAAATGAATAACGTGCATTTGATGTTGGATAAAGGTCCAGTAGATGAACCTTTTCAACCTAACCTTAGATTAACATTCAGTGGATAACTTGCATCTAGCCTGATGTATATTTATACTATGTATTATGTTTGATAAATATAAAAATATATCTACATCTAAAGACAACATATACTATCAGTATTAATACTGTAAAATGATGACTTAATAGATGAGATAATTGTTGCAACTTTGTCTGAATGCCTATACAATGTGTAGTTCCGTCATAGGGCATGCAACTCCTATAATTAAATTGATTGTTCACCCTTAATCAACATATAATTTAATTGATTTTCTGGAAATATTGAAATCATTTGCAAGTAGACACACCATGAAATACAAATAACCTGAACTTATATCATTGTTCAAGTTGTAGGGCCCTTTTTAATTCACCTATGGGGATTAGCACTGTTTGGAAATAATAGGGATTTCATGGACAGTATAAGCAGATTTAGCCCTAAGTCGTATTATCTTTACAAAGCATTAGGGGTAGAGCACCCCTTATATCACCTAATACTCTAGATATAGCTCGGATTTGCAGTACACAACAGAAATGAAATATGCACTGGTCGATAATAGGGAAGCTAAACACCATGTGGCATTGGAATTCATATTAGATAAACGTTAAAATAACGTTAAAATAACGTTATTTGTGGTTTCAATCTATCTCACTAGATGGCAGCTTCGCTGATAATGGTATCAATTGAGATTGCACCATTATAATTGTCTGAAATAACCTATCTATAATGGGAATACATATATATATATAATCAGGTCTCAGCTAACACAGGGACTCCAGACGTTGCCAGTGGTGCAGACAGGGGCAGATATGCCCATGGTTGGGCCATCAATTTTACCCCCGTCAGCAGATCTGACTACAGTACAGACTTATGCTTTTAAATTTAGAATTAATTAAAATTATTTAAGCATTTGCCCTAAACTAATACTCATGTTATATTGATAAATGTTTGATCAATATGCATGTGTCTTGTCAAGTTGTTTGAATGATGGCAAATATAAGTAAATTGAGTTCCATTATGTTTGATGCACAAAAATTAGCAAAAGCTGTCACTGTAACTCATTTAGGAAAGAATTATGAACTTTGGGAATTAATTTACACATGTAACTCACGAGATGTATTCCTTCACTAGTAGAATCCAACAGATCTAACATCAACCATGTTTATGTTTAGAGTAATAACACTACAATGTAGGACCTGTAGTAAGTGAATATACTGTAAAGTATAGGACATAGGGACCACAGGTTAGCTGCCTTGGTGGCTAGAGTGATTGTAGGCCTATTTATCATGCCACCTGCACATGTGACCCAAATCCACCTATGCTGGACTACTACAGGTGTGGATGCGGGGGAAAGGTGTAGGGGGGGGGTAGGGGCAAATATGCCCACAGCAGCACTACTGTCAATGTCGGGGTAATTAGACTGTTGCTCGGACCGGATAATGGATTCTTGCCCGACCCTAGCATCAGAATTCCATATCAGAATATAATCTGATAAAATGAATACAAAAAAGAATATTTTATTGCACACATTATCCTGCAACTTATGGTATACACCTGTTTTGTAGGAATAGAGGATAGATATATAGGACCTTGTCCTAATGCTCTGATGTATCAATGTATGAGTGTCCCCCCCCCCTGCCAGGAAATAATGCTGGGGTGAAGGACTCATTTTCCCAAACCTTTGGTCATGGGATATACATAGAGGATGGAATATTGATAATTTGATGAGAGATGAAATCCTTAATAATGGTTAAATAAGAGTTGACCAATTTACCATCATTCTCTCAACCTTGAATTGAGATTATTTTAATGTATAACTAACGTTATTTTAACGTTCATAACATGTTTATGGCATCAAAGAAAGCCTATTCTTAGGTTAAGCAATCTAACATTGTTCTCTGCACGTTAATCCACGTTTATTCAACGTTTAGAAAACGTCAAATTAACGTTTATTCAACAGTTATCTAATGTTGACAAAACTTTGGATTGAGTCCACGATTTTCACTGCAATCTAACGTTATTTCCTAACGTTATTCCAACCTATGATTAACGTTGTATTAACGTTTTTTTGTTAGCTGGGTGTCCTTGTCACACCTGCTCATTTGGAGAGGTTTCCCAGGTAACAAAAAAAACGTTTTCCTAACGGTTGGAAAAAGTTTGCTGGGGGTTTGCATACATTTGCAAAAATGTTTTCCTAACGTTAAATCACCAATTTTTTACTGATTTTCAGCCCCCTGTTCTCTTTTCAAAAATCGATCTAAACCCTAGAGTTCTTGTATTCAGGCTATTTAGTATGTAGCCTGAAAGGATCCTGAACCATTTTTCAAGTGAATGCATTTCCCTCGCTATGTTCGCCCTCTCAACATGAGGGCAAATCAAGCCGATTTTACCTAGGTTTAAACAATTTAATGATAGACCAAGCAGACACCAATTTCCGTCAAGTATACTCATGTAAACCTTCGTTGTACTAACTTCTTTTCTGCATTTGCTAATTTCCACACAATTCCACAGCATGTTAGGAATAGGATTGAGCGGGGACAGTAGGATATGATTGGTGATCATATTTGGTTAAGGTACTTACTATCCTGCCACTGATTAGGTTCCTCCCTGTTACTCGCTGATGCTTCGTCATCTGAGAGAGTGTCATTAGATACTTCTGACAACCCATCCATCTGAAATGCACAACGATATGAGTTATTTCTTGGAACACATGGCAAAAGCAACGCCCCCAATGAGATTGAAAGCCTGCCAATATATGAGGGCTGACACGCTTCAAAATTTCAAACGAGTACCTTTTAATGGATTCCTAGGACAAAAATCATTATTTTGGTTCTGTCACTAGCAAAAATTTGCACTAAAATCGGTACTTTCATGTACAGGTTATTATTTTGTTGAAACACCTAGGTTTTTCTGCAAATATTATATGAGTATTCCATACAAGAAACAGTAAATATAAAGAAGAGGCTTGGAATTAACTATTGTTGATGCCCAGTCACAAAGGGTTAAACAAAATAAAGTTTCTGTATTCACCTCAGCAGTTTCTGAACAATGCACAATGCTGCGGCTTGTGAAGCCCAAACTCTCGATTGTTGCTGCACTCCTTGGTATTTCTGTTCCTGTGAAGACCAGTCTCGGGGTTTGGATACAGGAGAAGGCCTCGACAAAGACAAACAATTGCTGCAAATAAAAAAGCAAACATTCAGAGCTTTCGTCAATTCTGAGCGTACTTTTTGTATTAAAGGCATGTGGTGTCAATAAATCAAAGTATGATAAAAGCTCCCTTTTGCATATGCCCTATTTCACCTTTATCAACCCTTTAAATGCCTCACTATGGCATTTGACACATTTCTAAGTTTTTTCTCTGCTTCAACAATTTGCAGGAATTAATAATCACTTGATAAGTGGTCTGTGCCCTCTGGCCTGCTGACAAATAAACGATTATATACCTGCACTGCAGCTGTAAGCAGGAAGCGCCTTCTAAGTTGATCTTCGTCATCAGGCAGCTTGAAAACAATCTCCACGCTGTTCTCTCCATCTGGCTCATCACCAAACTCCTCTCGTTTTCTTTCCTTGATCTGAAAGCAAATATTGAAATTGTTTAGAATACCTTAAGCACTCTGGGATGATGGTAGCTAGGGCCTTGCCACAGAAACATATTTCCTTGGCACAATCTTAGCAGGGTGTAAATTAAAATTGGAAATGATCCTGAAAAAAAGTGAGCCCCCGGTTCTGATTCAAACTGTGTTTATCTAGTTCTGACGGCAAACTTTGGCAAATTCTGACGGCACACTTTGGCAAGTTCTGACGGCACACTTTGGCAAGTTCTGACAGCAAACTCTGGCAAGTTCTGACGGCACACTTTGGCAAGTTCTGACGGCACACTTTGGCTAGTTCTGACGGCACACTTTGGCAAGTTCTGACGGCACACTTTGGCTAGTTCTGACGGCACACTGTGGCTAGTTCTGACGGAAAACTTTGGCGAGTTCTGACGGCACACTTTGGCAAGTTCTGACGGCACACTTTGGCTAGTTCTGACGGCACACTGTGGCTCGTTCTGACGGAAAACTTTGGCGAGTTCTGACGGCACACTTTGGCTAGTTCTGACCTCAAACTTCTGCCGACTCGGAGAGCAAACTACTGCTGACTCTGACAACAAACTACTGCCGACTCTGACAGCAAACTACTGCCGACTCTGACCACAAACTACTGCCGACTCTGACAGCAAACTACTGCCGACTCTGACCACAAACTCCTGCCGACTCTGACAGCAAACTACTGCCGACTCTGACCACAAACTACTGCTAGCCTGTTTACATGAATTCCCTAAATAGTCCAGAGCCTTTAGCAAACCTACTAACCATGTAGGCCAAAGCTGTAGGATTCCAACAAGCCCAATATCAAGTCTCTACTCCAATTATTGGCCGATATAGAGCGATTTTAAGGTCTAGGATGTGGCTGTATTTGGAGACAGCTTAGCAATGCTATATGATTCAAACCATGGCACAAGTGAGAATCTGGTAGGGCACAACCATAGGAACTCCCCAGAAGAGTGAAATATAAGTATTTTGTTTTTGGAGTATCTCAAAAACCGCTTAAGATTTTGGCTTGAAATTTTCATAGTATGCGTGCCTTAGGGTCGGCGACTTCCAGGTCACGTGATAATGACCTTGACCCAAGGTCAAGGTCATAGCTGAACTGTAGGTCGATTTAGGTCAAATGACCCAAATTCTGTTATATTTATGTTTCCTGTCCATTATTATCATGCAGTATGTTGAATAATATGCTGTTAAACTCTGTAGTGTTCTCCTGTGACCTTCAAAGCCAGCCAGGTCATCATATGACCAAGGTCAAGGTCAAGGCGCCTGCTAAGATCTTCAATCTTGAATTACTCAGTAAATAATCGGAGTAGAGACTTAATTCCAAGTGCGTTGGAATCGTACAGATTAGCTCTTCAATGTCCAAATAGGCTTCTTTTCATTCAAACTTTATTTTGACCCTAGCATGTTCAAGGTCAAGGTTATCCCAAGGTCAAAGTTGTCCCATAGCACTATATCCTGATCTCGATCATGAATATCCTTGCAAATAATTAGAGTAGAGAATTAATTCTAAGTGCATATTAATCGTGAGAGTGAGTTTTACAAGGTTTAATAGATATGTTTAAGTAATCTGCACACATATTGCATGTATACTTTATATAATCACTATAACTGCTTGAAATAATAGCTAATATTAATAATGCATGATAATCTTAAGCCTAAATCACATGTCCAAGACTTCTGCAGTAGATTGCATTCTTTGTTTTAGGACCTACAGTCTGATCTTTAAGATGTTTAAGCTAACTCTTTTTCTATAACCAGGTAGCACAAAAACATTAGGCTAGCATATCAGGCCAAGATTGATTGTCTGATTGACATGCTGATGTGCTGCTAATATAGGGCCCCCCTGAGAATCCTGTTGGAAAATGTCAGGCCTATCCAATCTTTGTGTGCTACCTGACTATGGCTTACATTTAAATTGATTAAAGGACACTGCTAGACATTTTATTTCTAAGACCAATAATTTCATACTTTTCTTTGGCTGCTATTATACAATAAGTGTTCAGTTTCTTCTCATTGATGTCATTGGATTTTACCATGTTGGAATAATTGACGATTGCCGTTGTTACAGAGTTACATTTGGTAAGTGTTGCTAAGGAAATGTTTCTTTGAAAATTGAGTCTTATGTATATTTACGGATACAGAAAAAAAAAAAGTTTTGATGGTCAATTTTGTACAGATTTTGCTTCATACAATACAACACTTGTTCCGTTTCAATTTCAGGTACCAATCATGGAAGAATACAGGTGAAGGCAGAAAAGCCAACAATTGACCATGTGATCACAATTGACCATCCATGAGGTTAAATGTTCAGCTTTATAGAAGACGAACCCCCCACAGCCTTGATGGACTAAAAGGTTCCACCCTAGCTAGCCTAAAAATGGAGATAATTAGCTCCATGCCAGTTTTTGCGGCTTATAAAGCCAATTATATGCCCCTACATGGGTAAAATGGGGTGCATAGTTCTTATATACATAAAAATCAGCCCTTTGGCTAAAAAGCATCAAGGTGACATGGTAAAAATTGTTGGTACCCATGTAGAGGCACAATTATTAAGGTCTCTAGGCCACACCAAATTAGAAATTTGGTCTATGGATTTTGTTTTCCAAAAATAGGTGAAGTAGGGCGAATTTTTGTTTTTTTCCTGAGGGAAAACCTTTTTTCTATTGTTACAAACCGATATTTTCTGGCTAACAATGGCAGAAAAGGCCACCAAAGAAAAAAAAATCCAAAATTTCTCAGAAAATGATGCGGGCGCAGTCCATAGACACAATTTTTTTCAAAAAAAATAAATTTCCATTTTCGAAATTATGGTGCGGGAAATCCATAAACCGACTTTTTGATTTGGTGTGGCCCTAGAGACTAAAAATAAAAGCATGGTCAATTTATTGATATGACTCATTCAAGTCATAGTTTTCAGTACAAATCAAGTCATTATTTGTATATTTTTAAATGAAAGTCCAGTAAGTTCTACCATTAAATTAATCTAGTTCCACCTTAATATAAAAACATGAACCACCCCACGAAGAGCGCTAGTTACGGGCGTGTGTAGCAACACTACAGACCTTGATTAGCTTATACTGCACTTGACAAGATCTATATGGATTGAAACCTTGACTAGCCATATGGATTTTGGCTGATCGGATAGATTATAACAATCTGTATTTACAATGAAAAAAATAAATAATAATAACCATGGTAACTATACATGCATTGATGCTGACTACATGTTGCCACCGCATGCTAAAAGACAGGTCTGGTCTGACTGTTGTTGATCATCAGTCATCAAGATAGCACAGCCGTGAGAGGTGGACCCCTTCTTCATCCACACAATGTGCAAACGATCATCAAGACTTGACTGTACCTTATTTGTGTAAAGTTATAAATCCATTTAATAAATCTACTTTGTAATAGCCTGTGTTTACTTCTTTTTGGTCATAGGGCCTACACTATACATGTTTAAAATATGTAAATGCATGCTAGCAAACTTCTTGACTTTAGGCCTACCACTTAACATACTGAGTATTTACACTATTCAAAATTGTTTGGGTGGATCACTGTCTATGACTCAAACAAATAAGGAGACAAAGAATACATGTAGTCTAGATATGAAAATACTAAAATGTGAAATTAGTTTCCACTGATAACTTGTGAAGGTTTACTTCTGAAATCAACTTCATAATGTCATGAATGGAACTGATAATATGTACATACAGACTACATTACAGCAAATCAACAGTATATCTGTTAAATATAAAACTTCCCAAGGGGGGGGGGGGGCTCATGCATTTATGGAAACCATGTGGTACTTTGAATTTGGACCCCTTTTGGCAGGACAAAATCCCATCAAAACACCCCCCTCCTGGAGGGTTAATCACTAAAATGGAAAGAAACCACACCCCTTTTTTGGCCATAAATTGGCATTTTTGGATAAATTCATACAAAATATACATCTTTTCAGGAGACTTCTTAAAAATTTAGTTGGCCATTTCTGGCCGAAAAACATATCCCTTTTGTCAAAAAATGGCCCAAAAAAGGACACCCACCAGCCAGGCCTGCCAATTAGGCCCAATAATTACCCCTTTCCTACTACTTTGTGTACACACATAGTTACAATAGAACATATAGGGAGTGCCCCCCCCGGGTTAAAATTCACACTGAATCGATTGGTGGAAGGAAGATGGACAAGAAGAGGAAAAGCTGCCCTGGAGAAGATCAGGTAGGGAGATGGGATCAGGAGAAGGAGACAGACAGGATGAGGAGGCAGACAGGAAGGGGTCCAAATAATTTCCATAAAGTAAACTTGATTGAAGTTAACCTCCCAAACAACTTGGCACAGTTTAGTATAAACACAAATCACCGCCGACATACATGAAGGAAACAACTGAGGAAATGGGGATGAAGGCAGTGCTTAGCCCGTATTATTTAACTACACACAGAAAGTGTTGTTGGTGGAATTTGAATTTTTCTTTTTCAGGGGGGGGGGGGGGGAGAATTCTATTTCAGCAATAAGATAAATTCTTTTGCCCCACCCCTATGGACAGGTCAAAAGTTGATGCCCCCCCTCCAAAAAAAATATCAAGAAACCCCTAAGTTGATAAAAAATGACCACTCACTAAACACCTAAGTAGGCAGGCCTATTGGAGCAGAGCAAGGTTGCAGAAGAATACAATAGGCCTAGCTAGAAAAATCTAAAATTTTTTTATGTACCCCCCCCCCCCCACAACCCTGTAATTGATAAATGAACACTATGTCATGACCAGACCAGACTCCCTTAGACTTTTTTTTTGGCCCCCACCCTCTAGAGGGGTCTAAATTTTTCTGACCCCCCCCCCCTCAAAAAAGATCGAAGAAATGTTGCCCCCCCCCCTCAAACCACCCCTCTGGAAAATTAATGACCACTCCCCTAGTGAGTATTTATAATTATGGGTAGATTGTAGAAAACTAGAGTTGGTCCGCTAGGACTGATTTTCGACCCGTCGGGGGAAGGGGGCAAATTTTTACCCCCGGGGGGGGGGGGGTGGGGTGCAATTTTTACCCCCCCCCCCCGATGTTAACAAATGATTCCCTTAACTACAGGGGGTTCACACTAGAACATGGAAGGGGGAAGGACAATGTAGGGCCTATGTTATTGGTGGGTCAACCCTGGCCCTTACACCTGCCCACAAATTAGTACAAATTACGCCAACGTCCCATTTTTGCTGGCCCGCGGGCGGTCTAAAAAAAATTATGACCATTTCAAATTTATCATCATTGTGAAGATAAACACTTATACTTTGCAAATATCATAGTTTCTTGAGTGGAAATTAAAATGAAATAGTAAATAAGCAGGATTAACATCATCATTGCTGCATGGCAACTACTGCAGTTTTAGCGCCTGTGCTGTCCCCATAGAGATTGCATTGTAAACGGGAGCTCCAAAATTAGCAGCACTCGCTTTTTCAAAATAGTTTCGGCAGGACTAATATTTGGAGTACAGAAACCTATCACATATGACTGGAAAGGGGAGACCATGAACTGTTGACTCAATATAGTTTCCAGAAAGTAAATCTAGTTGATAGTCTACTGTGTCAAGTTGTTTGGAAAGTTAACTTCAATCAAGGTCACCATGTCGTAGAAAGCGAACGGGTTATCACAAAACCATGAATCAACAACCAGAATGTAGCCAAGGCCATATCTGACCCAGCTGGACAGTTACCTAGATACCAGTACTGTAACCAATGCCACTGTAACTAAGGTAACAGGTGTTGTAACTGGGTCCTGGCTGGTGCCTGCTTGTGCCATCTGCACTGGTCCCAGGGAGTGCTAATTTGGAGCATGCCATCTTGCACTCCCATGGCCCCCTGAACCTAAATATTGGTCTATTTACATCCCCAAGATGTCATTCTGACCGGGCAAGTGTTTCCCAAGCCATGGGTAAGTTTATTTTAAGTTTAAGTGAAGTTAAGTTGTCGAAAAACGCATTTTACCGGCACCGAGTTTTGCGCGCACGGCGAACTTTGCCAATGTCGCCTCCGTGAAAGCAGCAGCGAAACTCGCTACTACTGCCGACTCTGACAGCAAACTACTGCCGGCTCTGACCACAAACTACTGCCGACTCTGACAGCAAACTACTGCCGGCTCTGACCACAAACTACTGCCGACTCTGACAGCAAACTACTGCCGACTCTGACCACAAACTACTGCCGACTCTGACAGCAAACTACTGCCGACTCTGACCACAAACTACTGCCGGCTCTGACCACAAACTACTGCCGACTCTGACAGCAAACTACTGCCGGCTCTGACCACAAACTACTGCCGACTCTGACAGCAAACTACTGCCGGCTCTGCATGACCACAAACACAAATCAAAACAACATGGACTGCATAACGTTACTGCTAGGTGACGTAGTAGCATTGCTAGGTGACGTAGCGACGTTGCTTGGTGATGTAGCGGCGTCGCTAAGACTGTGACGTCACTAGTGCTATGACGTCATCGACTATGCACTCTCCATGCAGAGGTTTAGTCGAGTTGCCTGAATCTGTACTGGTGTTTTTGTCTGCGTTTGGAGTATGTGAAAATGGGCACAATGTCGGCCATTTTGTCCTCTGGGTGAACTTTTTACAGCATTATGCAGAAATCTGGCATTAACTCAATCACAAATGTAATTTTCTTTATTTTCTATTCTCAATATATATGGAAGATAATCATTATCTCTGTTGAAATGATGCATTTTTTAATGAGTTAGGCTTATAATTCTCTTCAATTAAGCCTTAGAATCTGTCATTTCCAGTGCTGCAAATCCCCCATGAATTTCGACCACTGCATAAAGTGCTTGGCAGAGCCTAGCCTGAAGCCACTGCGTGGCTTCAGGCTAGGCTCTGCCTAGGCTCACTTTAAAAAAGTGCCCTCAAAACGCCAGGCATTTCATGGTACATCAGTACGCTATGCCAGCCCCAAGACAAAAAGCACTGACACATAAATCATAGAAACTGTGCATATGGGATTTTTACACTTCCCCAGGCCAGTTTTCTTAGGATATTCATTTTTCAATGATACTTTTTGTCTTACAATATCGGGATGGATGAGTTCTTGATGTTACGTAGAGGTTTTCATGGTTAAATATCCATGGAATGTCCGGGCGAATTTTTAGCAGCATTCCCCCTACCAGTTTTCACCCATGATGCATATGGGTTCATTTGGAGTCATGTTTAAGTGTTTGTATGGCGAAAAAAAACATTGGAAATCCTCCATAATCTTCTTCCTGAGGGGGCCATAAGTGTTTTTCCTTGAAAATAGTCAATTTTGTCGACCAGACACCCAAAAATAATTCTGCCTGTGCCTGACTACCATGAATATATTTAACTATGCTAACTATGCCAACTATTTCCCCCTTATATATACCTAAATGGCCAGTATATATTACATTCGTTTCCATGCTATAGTCTGGAACAGTCGAGGGGAAATGTTTACTATGTCCGGGCGATATGTCCGGGCGATATATGTCCGGGCGAGTGACATTTACAAGTCTACATGACATTTCACTCAGTTATATCAAGGCTACAGAAATGGCAGACCTATCCCCTGAAAGAGGAATATGTCTGTAATGCTCTCCAGAAATCTGTATTTTGATATCTGTTGTAGATCAATTGATTTTAACCAATATGTGAGTGTGATCTTAGCCCTACTTTTAACAAAAATGCAGATGGAGCAGCCTACATGATCCTTTTGTACATGTAGGTACGTGATCATCAGCCTACATGATCCTTTTGTACATGTAGGTACGTGATCATCAGCCTACATGATCCTTTTGTACATGTAGGTACGTGATCTTCAGCCTACATGATCCTTTTGTACATTTAAGTACGTTATCATCAGCCTACATGACCTTTTTGTACATGCAGGTACGTGATCATCAAGAATGGGGGAATGCTGATCAAAATGTGATCACATTGCAAAATGAGAGCCCTAGTGTTGGAGCTGAGAACTGTGATAGGATATAGTTATGTCGACTTATAGACATCATATTCTGACATGATTGTGATGTCATAAATATGTTATTTTGGGGTAAATCCACACTTCTATTAATTTGATGTCACAATCTCGTCAGAACAAGTTATGAACTGTATCATTATTGGGTATTTGACATGAGGAGGTGGTAGTGCATGTGAGGAGCAGGTAGTGGACGTAAGGAGATGGTAGTGGATGTGAGGAGCAGGTAGTGGACGTGAGGAGGGGATAGTGGACGTGGGGAGGTGGTAGTGGACGTGAGGAGATGGTAGTGGATGTGAGGAGCAGGTAGTGGACGTGAGGAGGGGGTAGTAGACGTGGGGAGGTGGTAGTGGACGTGAGGAGCAGGTAGTGGACGGGAGGAGCAGGTAGTGGACGTGAGGAGGTGGTAGTAGACGTGGGGAGGTGGTAGTGGACGTGAGGAGCAGGTAGTGGACGTGAGGAGCAGGTAGTGGACGGGAGAAGCAGGTAGTGGACGTGAGGAGGTGGTAGTAGACGTGGGGAGGTGGTAGTGGACGTGAGGAGATGGTAGTGGATGTGAGGAGCAGGTAGTGGACGTGAGGAGGTGGTAGTAGACGTGGGGAGGTGGTAGTGGACGTGAGGAGCAGGTAGTGGACGTGAGGAGGGGGTAGTGAACGTGGGCAGGTGGTAGTGGACGTGAGGAGATGGTAGTGGATGTGAGGAGCAGGTAGTGGACGTGAGGAGGTGGTAGTAGACGTGGGGAGGTGGTAGTGGACGTGAGGAGCAGGTAGTGGACGGGAGGAGCAGGTAGTGGACGTGAGGAGGGGGTAGTGAACGTGGGGAGGTGGTAGTGGACGTGAGGAGATGGTAGTGGATGTGAGGAGCAGGTAGTGGACGGGAGGAGCAGGTAGTGGACGTGAGGAGGGGGTAGTGAACGTGGGGAGGTGGTAGTGGACGTGAGGAGATGGTAGTGGATGTGAGGAGGTGGTTGCGGATGTGAGGAGGGGTTAGTGGACAGAAGGGTGGGACGTGAGACAGGAATTTGAATGTTAGAGAATGTGAGGGGTTGGACGTAAGAGAAGGGGTTGGATGTGAGAGAGAAGGTTGGATGTGAGAGAGGGATTGGACATGAGAGATTTTATCAGAGATAGTAATGGATGTGAGGAATTTGAATGAGATAATGGTTGTGGACATATGAAATGGATGTGGTCAGATTTTGTGTATTACTATCCTAAATATATAAAGAAAAAAAAAAAAAAATAGATTCGATAACAATATACAGGTAAAGTGTCTTTGAAAAAAGTTAAGTAAACATTTTAGTTGGTGAAATATGTGTGGGGCATATTACCTGCTCAAGCTCTTCTTTCTTTCTGTCACGAGCACGCCGTCTCAAATGCTTCCCTTGGCGACGGCGTAGGCGGGCTGCAAGCCGTTCCTCAGACTGTAATGTAATTTTAATGTGTCTTGTAATAGCAATAATAATGTTTTAATGGCAGACAGAATCAAATTGATACTACTGCACTATTGTACACTAGTCGCAGAAACCTCATCTGCAGAAAGCAGAATTGGAACCCACAACCTCTAGACCCATCAGCCCGTGCTCTACCACTGAGCTACATCCCCATCTGAGAACTTGATATACTGGATTGGTATGGTTCACAGTGGGGAGGATTACCCAGGTGATACAACCTTGAGGGTTTATCCCCAAGGCACGAGTAATCAGAGCCCCTGCACTACAATAGATTATATTAAGTCTCAGGGCCACCCCAACTGTATCAGACGGTTAAACTGGTATTTTTCTTCAGTGGGAATAACTTATGTTACCCTTTTTCCTGATATATATGAATCATATAGCATGATTAGAAGAAACCTATTGAAAGCGGATTATGATTAACCTTGATATTAGACCTAATACCCAGCTAACAGAGAAAATGTTTTCCTAACATTTCCAAAACATTTGCAGGAGGTTTGCAAATGTTTGTAAAAACGTTTATAAAATGTTAAAATGTTGACACAAAAAACCTTCCCAAAAAAGGTTTATAAAAAGTTTTTGTAGAACCTTTGGAAAACCTAATTTTTTCAACCACCATTGTAACACTAAAACCACTCAGAAGAGCGAACCCATGATCTTCTGATCCATAGTTCTAGACTCTCCTGCGAGGCTCTTCAGAATTAAGAAATTAACAAAGGAGAATGAAGCAAGTCAGAAAGGAGCGTGGTTGCTAAAGTTCCCTAATAGGGACGGTTAGCAAACCTGACTCATTTAACCCAGAAGTATCCTATTCTTTCGGCATTGCAACTTCTGCGTTTAAGGAGCTTTTACCTTGTTGCTAAAGGTCCCTAATATGGGAATGGATCCAATGGGTCCCTATAATAGGCCCCTTTAGCAAACCCCTGTTAAATGCAGACGTAGCAGTGCTAAAAATATAGGGTACTTCTACATTTAATTGGTTACATCGGGTTTGCTTAATGTCCCAATAGGGTCCCGATAAATTTGTACCTATACCGAAATGAATAATTACCTGGCGCTGATCGTTTACTAAACCAAGTGTGAATTCCATGTTTTGCTGGACAACTAGTTCTCTGGTCTGAAAGAAATTTGCAGGAATATTAGAAATACCTGTTCCTGTGTTGAAATAGAGCTCCAAAGGGCAAGTATGACCTTCATAAAGATACAAGTTGTTCTGCCTCTGACATAAATTGGAAGTACTAATTATATATATTTATTGGCTGAAAAATCTTCAGAATCCCAAGTTCTTCATTGGATAGCAAGACAGTCTATGTCATAGAAGAATATGATAAATTTAGCTGATTCAAAATAGAAAATGACTGTCATTAATTGGTGCCTTTTCAATCAGATTTCCATATGTTCTATATCATGTTCATATGAGGGGCACTGATCAAAAGGTCACATAATTGTGAAATATACCTGCATCAAAATGGCTTCATTCTGGTTTCTTTCCCCAAACAAAACAGTCTCGTCATGCGATAACTCCATAGACGCTTCACCATCTGACACTTCTATGGGCTGTAAGAAAAGGCTATTTATGTTAGGATTTTCTTTTACCACCAAAGGATGAAATCAATATTGGTATCACCCTTTCAATGGCTATGTCTACTCTTTTTAGAACAAACTGCAAGAAGACTATCAAACTGTTGTCTACATAATAGTTATAGGTATTCTAAATACACTTCGTTTGCATGAAAGACAGCTAATGTTGGGAGCAGCCCCAAAACCTCCAAAGCAGTGCTTTCCATGACAATACCTACATTATCTGGACAGACTGAATGCACACATAGACAAGGGAATCCAGCATCTAAAAGCACATACTGACCTAACTTTGAACTAGTAATGTGAATGTTAACTATACCTGTATCGGAACTGCATCACTCGCGCCTCTTCCCCTAGTTGCATCGGCAGGTTCAGCGTCTATTATGATAGGTGCTTCTCCATCTGACACCTGTAAGAAATAATGGCTCTTTAAGGGGTGTATTCAACTGTAGAGCAATTGAAGGGTTCCTGTTCATCTATCTTTTTTCCAACACATTTTACCATAGGTTGGTGGAAGAGCAACTGATAAGCAAATGATGGTACATTTGTCAGTGGTTAAATACTTCTTTTAGATTACAGATATTCACTAATCATGACTAGAAATAGCCAAAAGGGGGGGGGGGGGGCTATGCAGAGATTCTTCTATAATTTAACAGTAGTTCCTCCCATAATACACAAATTCTAGTAGTCCAATAGTTAAATATGGATCAAATATATAATACAAGTGCTTATCAGGCAGTAGGAGTTACTAGTATACAATAATTATATTGTACCTCCAACCTCCACCAGAGAGCATCAAAGGTTGCATGTAGATATTTGTACCAGCAGATCCATTATCTTTCCTTATAATTGGGCAATAATTGGGGCCTATTTGTTTTATAAAGCTTCTATACAGATGACATAAATTAAACTATACCTGTATATCAGCATCACCCCCGTTTCTCTCTCCGGAAGGTTCGTCATCTATTACTTCGATAGGTGCCTCACCATCGGACAGTGGCATGAGCTGTAAGAAATAGTTATGTGTTTTAGTGGGGTATTCCACTACAGAATAATTGACTGTCTCTTATCGAAAAAAATTTAAATTCCTTTTGTCATGTATTTCATTTGTACTTGGTAGCACTTTGAGTTAAGCCTGGCATTTCATGTCGACACCTTATGACATGTTGGGTACACAAAAACAAATGTTACGACATGGAGCTTGAAATTGTACAGTGAAAATCAGACACCACACAACCTAGGCCACACTAATGAACAGTGTCAGTGTCTAGCAAACTGCACTTGTGAGAGCGCAGTGTCAGTATGAATTGGTCAGAGCCTGACCACAGTGTGACCAGCTGACGACATGCATAACCAATGGGAACACACTGAGGGAAATTTGATGCATAATTAAGTCCAGCTGGGAAATTTCAGCAGGGTCTAGGGTACTTTTGTAGTTGTGGTCTGAAGAAATAACCATTTGGATATCTTACCTGTTGATCAGGTGTATCAGGATTGTCTGACACAGGGGACCCAGAAGCTGTGTGGTACGACAAGCTTGGAGAGGCTGCGTTAGCTGGGTTTACATCTGTAGCAGTAGCAGAATTCCAGCCTTCTACATTAGGCTGTATGGGGGAGGTCGCTGCTGCAGAGTCTCTGTCCATAAAGTGTCCGTTTTCACTGGCAGCTATTCTATTAAGGGCGCGTGTAGATAGGCTCATCTCAGGCATGTCTTCGGCAGGAAACAGGCTGTTTTGGTTGTCTCGAGCAGGTGTTGAAGTTCGAGCCGAGCCTGAAGTTCTTCCTGTTATAGTGCTGGCTGGATGGATGTTGTGAGCTGCTGGTTCGTATTCCGAGCTACTCGTCGCAGTGTGCGCTACAGGGCGTCTTGGTGGTGCATTAGTGCCGGCTGGTTGTATATTGCGCGGCACTGCAGCCGGGTGGTATGAGGAGTTGCTGGTAACAGTGTGTGTTACAGGCCGGCTTCGAGGCACTGTTGAGTGACTGTGTCTAGGAGCTGCCACAGGTGTGATCAATGAACGGCTTACCAAGGCATGTGTTCCAGTCGAGCTGGATGGTACTGATTCACCTCGCCTCGACTGATGACTGTGGCGCGGGGCTGCAGTGGGTGGGTTAGATGCTGGCTGCGGTCGTCTGTGAGCCGCCACCGGTGGGAGTGATGACTGGCGCATCAAGTTGTGTGTTTCAGGATGTCTGTGTGCCGCAGTCAAGCTGGATGGTACTGGTTCACCTCGTCTTGCATGATGGACATGGCGAGGGACTACAGCTGGTGGGATAGAAGCAGGCTGTGGTTGTCTGTGAGAGGTCTGGTCTGGGGATGAGGATACATCAATCAGATCGTCTGCCTCGGATAAAACCTCCTGTAGGGAATAACAGGGATGTAGTTGAAATACTAATCCATGAAGAGAGTGAATAGGTCCTTAATGGTATATCTGATATCTGATACATTATAAATGACAGTAGAATATGTTGTATTTGTATAGGTTTAGTATGGCTAGACACATTTCTGGTCTCTTGTGACGTCACTCTCTACTTGTTTCTTTCAGGTTTAAATGCTGCATACAGCATGTATTAGTCAAATGAACGTCAAAGTATTGCTAACGAATAGAGGAGCACATACAAATACACTGGTCTTTTCTTTTAAGCATAGATCTCTAAATACAGTGAAAGGAATTTCATGTTATTTATAAAGTGCATGTTGCTACAGCCAAAATAGTGCATTATCTCTCTACTTTGTATTAGTTATAAGGAACATTGCTTATAAGGAGCAATTTTGCCTTGCCAACAAGATTTCACTGAATTAAAACTATTGATTTGTAATAAGGTAATACAAACCATTGGCTCTTCCGCAGGGGGGTCATCATCTCCCATTGAGTTGTGTCCATGCTGAAATGTAATGACTCTTAATTAGGGAGTACTGGAGTATTGCCAACATTGCTATTCTTTTGAAAACGTTGGCGGAACATGAATAACCTAATGGCCAACTTCACCCCTCACTAGGTGAGGTTGATACACCAGGTTAGCTGTCCTTCCTTGCTATATATGTTTGTACAAGGATTTAGGCACCCGGTCTTTAGGCACCCTGACCACAGGCCCCCCTAACCACAGGCCCCCTGCCCTTAGGCCCTCCGGATCTTAGGCCCCCGGTCTTTTGGCACCCTGGCCATAGGCCCCCTGGCTATAGGCCACAACCTCCTCACGTCCACTACCCCCTCCTCACGTCCACTACCCCCTCCTCACGTCCACTACCCCCTCCTCACATCCACTACCCCCTCCTCACATCCAGTACCCATTGCTCACGTCCACTACCTGTTCCTCACGTCCACTACCACCTCCTTAAATCTACTAACATATCCCCACATCCACCACCACTTCCTCACGTCCACAACCACTTCCCAATGTCCACCACAATCTCCTCACGTCCACCTCTTTTCCTCACGTCCATTACCATCCCTCCTCACGTCCACTACCTGCTCCTCACGTCCACTAGCACCTCCTTAAATCCACTCAGTACTATTTCCTCACATCCACTACCACTTCCTCACATGTACTACCTACTCCTCACGTCCACAACCACCTCCTCATGTCTACCACCATCTCCTCACATCCACCTCTTCCCTCACGTCCACTACCATCTCCTCTGCCATGTGAAGTGGACGTGAGGGGAAAGTAGTGGACGTGAAGGGAAGGTAGTGGATGTGAGGAAGTGGTAGTGGACGTGAGGGGAAGGTAGTGGATGTGAGGAAGTTGTAGTGGACGTGAGCAAGTGGTAGTGGATGTGAGGAAGAGGCAGTGGACGTGAGGAAGAGATAGTGGACGTGAGGAAGAGGTAGTGGACGTGAGGGGAAGGTAGTGGATGTGAGGAAGTTGTAGTGGACGTGAGCAAGTGGTAGTGGACGTGAGGAAGAGGTAGTGGACGTGAGGAAGAGGTAGTGGACGTGAGGGGAAGGTAGTGGACATGAGGGGAAGGTAGTGAACATGAGGAAGTGGTAGTGGACGTGAAGAAGTGGACGTGAGATTGGTGCCTACAGACAGGGGGCCTGTAGTCAGGGTGGCCTAAAGGCAGGGGGCTGCAAAACCGGAGGGCCTGTGGGCAGGGGGCCTGTGTTCCGGGGGCCTACAGGCTGGGGGCCTACAGTCAGGAGGGCCTGTATTCCGGATACCATATAGGTAAGCTGTCACCCCACCTCACATCCAACCCTCCCCTGTCATCTGTTAGCTGCTCCCCTCACCATATGTAATTAACCATTTCATCTGATTAATTATGATATTCCCATAGACATATAATATCAGATAATAGTGATAGTGCTAGGCCCACGTATGTGGGAGTAAACAATAGTGACAGGTACCCAACTGATGAGAGTTGGTAACGCCACCCCAGGTGAAGCAGTGAAATCGACAAAAAAAGCCATGGTATTACAGTAAAATCTCGTTATAAGGAGCACCTTTTGGCAAGGGAAATTTGCTTGTTGTAACCAACCTTCCTTATAACCGATTTTGGTCATTGATAAGCCATTACAAAGCCTCCCCCCCCTCCCCTTGTGGGGGTGCAGAGGGGTCCCCCCTCAGGTCGGAAGGTCGCCTCCCACATCACAGGGGAAGTCCTGACAACCCCCCCCCCGCCTCCCCCTCCCCTCACAGGTCCGTACCTACACCCCTGTAGACCGCCCACATCACAGGGGAAGTCCTTACAAAGCCCCCGCCTCCCCCTGCCCCCCCTTACAACAAAAGTCCTGACAAAGGCTAGTAAACACAGTATTACACCTTATTTCAATAAGAAATGAGTTACTATCTTGAAAATATTTGCTCCTTATAAACGATTTTTGGCTAGAAATGCTCGTTCTAATGGTGTTTTTTTACTATAGAAAAGTATAGAAAAGGTTTTGGCAGAGTAAATGTGCTCCTTATAATCGTCTGCTCTTTATAACCGTCCTCCTTATAACGAGATTTCACTGTAATTCATCTAACATGCAGCCGATATTTTAGTGGTTTATGCCAGATTAAAACTGCAGTCAGTAAATTAACCTTGGATATTTTTGGAGACAATACTTACAGGCTGGATTTTGATGTAGATATGGCCCCTGTACTTGGGTCTCTCTGTTCTTCTATCCTGCATAAGGGCACTTGGGTGTTGTGGCTGCAATGCGTGAAAACGACGGCCTGGATCCTGACGGTAGAGTGTAAACCTCTCCCCCGTGAGGCGAGGGAATAAGCCTATCATCTGCTGTCGATACTGCTCCCTGGTTATATTGTAAGTTGTGGCAATCTTCTTGGGACGGCCATCCGCTTTTACATGACCAGCACCAGCAGGGTAACCTGGAAAAGAAGTTTAAGATCAGTACAAAGGAATGGTTATAGTTACAGCATTCATATGGATATTAATAGCAAGATATGTATTTTGTGTGAAATTTTTTAGTCAATAGACAGTACCCATAAGACTTTGCCAGAAGGGATTTAATGTAAGCATCAAATTGCACCTAAAGTCAGACACCAATTACACCCAGACTCAGACACTCTGCAGGTAGGGAAACATGTGCTAAAAGGAGTCATTTCTGGGACCAAAAGTCAGTGTATCTTTAGCCTACACATAAGAGAATGCTCATTCTTTTAACAACAAGTGGGTGTGTGCGGGGGGGGGGGGGGCTGAAATTATTTTACCCCAGGGCCAAGAAGGGGTAGAATATTCCCCACCCCACCCGGGGATCCCCCAGCCCATAAAAAGCCCCACCCCCTGTTGTTAAAAAATGAGTACTCCCTAAGAGGGGCCCATAGTGTGTCGATCACACTTTATTTCACACACTCTGTAGGGTGTGAAAAACGACCCTAATCATAGCAAAATGGTTTTGCTACATATTCATAACTTCCATATTGGGTCATTGATTTATGGGGAAAAAACGTTTCACAACCGTTCTTATAAAGTTACAAAACAATGTTTGGCTATAACGTTATAAAAATGTTATTTAGTGTCAATGTTTTCACATTAAAAAAAACTTTATATATACGTTTTTGCATAACGTTAAATCCTAGTAATGTAAACGTATTTTTGTTAGCTAGGGTGCCTTTAGCCTTCAGTCAACTCCCTCTATTGTGACCACCTTTGGGACTACAAAATTGGTCGCAATAGCGAGGTGGTCACACTGGGGGTAGTCAAGGTTATGTGCAGATATGTATAAAATTTTCCCAACCATTATACATTATTACCCAGTGCTTGATACCATTATTAAAAGAAAAGCCCACCCATTTTTCATGTTGTCTTGCATTGGTTATACTTGATCTAAAAAGGGTCTGCTAAAATGAATAATGTTGACATCTGTGGCATATGCTTTTAATATGAGAATCTTTCACAGAGGCCACCTCACACATGTAAAGCATTACCCTCACATGTGGGAAATCCGGGTTCAACCCTAAGTCAGTTCTTGAAGAACCTTTTTTACTACTCTTTTTTGCCGAAAAGGGGTGACATTTTTAGCCCCCACCCTCTAGAGGAGTTCTAAAGCTCTAGGCCCACTAAACACAGTAAAACCTGAAACATTGATTTCCAAACCATATGCAAACATGTAAAAACATTCTAACACAATTGTTTGTTTCCAAACCAAATACCTATCTAGTTTTTAAAACGTTCTATTAACATCGTTTGTTAGGTGGGCTACCACTGCTATTCACCAATTAAACATTGTCAGTTGATATCATTAATGTTGACATACCATAGCCCTCTGACATATGATCCCGTATGACACGGTCAGTAACCTTAGCACCGGTGGTCTTTGGGGGTTTTGTCCCCGATGGTAGCAGATAATAGTAGTTGCTGACTTGGGATGCAGGAGGGCCCTTATCGTTGGTGTTGTCCTTTTTCTTCTTCTTCTTCTTCTTTGGCCCCGTGGTGGGTCCGTTGTGCAAATGTCGAATGTTGGCCAGATTCTCCTGAGACTGCTGGAGACGTTGATACAACCTCTCGTGGCTCAAGTCTTGCGCATTATTAAACATAACTGCATCGGATAATCTGCTCACTGGTATTGGGCCCTGCATTTCAAAAAAGAGAATGGTGATAGGGAGTGATCATCTTTTTTAACAAGTCGGGGGGGTGGCAAAAAAGCCTCAGTTCCCCCACTCCATGTTGTTAAATTAGGACCATGTATGGAGTTGTTTAGTAGATCTATTGTTTTCGTTCACATTTGGGCGATAAACCAGAGGCATAAAAAATGTTATTTAATGTCAATGTTATTTAATAATGATGTGAATACCAACGTTATATGCTTAACCATAAATTAACATTAATCAATGTTTTACATATAACATTATTTAATGTTATATATATGCAAACGTTTCCCAACATTAAATAACGTTTTTTGTTCACTGAGATGACAGTCCCATTACAGAAAGCACTGGAACTGCTATTAAGGGCATATGGCAACCATGCATGGAAGACACATACAACATTTCAAATTGACCATTGACACAATCCTGACACAATTGTTAATGCAGAATATTCTGAAATGTTTAGTAAAGCATAGGCTATTAGAAGGAAGGACAACAGGCATCATCTGCAGCCTATGACATCACCGTTGTGGCAAATACAGCTCAGTAGTGCACTGTCAGTCACACCCACATCTATTTCCACATGCTTTACTAAGAATGTCAGAATATTGATAATTTATACAAAGACTATTGATTGATGTCATCTTAAAACTAGGATGGTGTTTACAGAAATCATGTTCGTAATAATGTGAGAATTGTCATGTTCACATTAACTGGTCGAGTAGTAAGAGTATTGTAGTATAGAAACTTACGTCCACAAAGTCCGCTTCTGAACCCGATGATGATAGATTGTCAGCCATATTTCACGTTGGGGCGTTAACTGGAAATGTCAAAATATTAACATTAGGTATTGCGGAAATATCAACTTTTTGGCATAGATCAATAACAAGTGTTACTCTGGTACACCCAGTCATGTGTTGTTGGGGGGTGCTCTTTATTTTCTGTAGCTGTAAACCTAGTACATTGATAGCGGCACGGTGTGTTGTGCCTCCGCTTCTAAACGCAGATCTGAACCGGTAAGGCCACTCAAATATATTAAATGGTTTCTGATCAAATCATTAGGACACACCTTGTAATATAGTCAGTCTAACTATTTAGCAATGTACAATACAGTAACCAAGCAAACCTCATTATAATATTCAATGTATTCATGTAGCGTGACGCGGGCTTGGGAGGGGACCCTAAGTTGCAGACAAAGGATTGGGACCTCTATGTCACATGTTCTGGTACCCTGTACCTCTATGTCACATGGTCTGGTGCCTTGTACCTCTATGTCCAGTGGTCTGGTACCATGTACCTCTATGTCACGTGGTCTAGTATCCTGTACCTCTATGTCACGTGGTCACTTTGCCACCTACGGTAGTACTTGGGGAAACACAGTACATGCATAAGAATCGGGCTCATGGCAGGTCAGAAACAGGCTCATGGCAAGTCAGAAACAGGCTCATGGCAGGTCAGAAACGGGCTCATGGCAGGTCAGAAACGGGCTCATGGCAGGTCAGAAACAGGCTCATGGCAGGTCAGAAACAGGCTCATGGCAGGTCAGAAACGGGCTCATGGCAGGTCAGAAACGGGCTCATGGCAGGTCAGAAACAGGCTCATGGCAGGTCAGAAACAGGCTCATGGCAGGTCAGAAACGGGCTCATGGCAGGTCAGAAACGATTCCCCTTTAAGGGCCACACAGTGCAGATTGCGGCCCTTAAAGGGGATGTTGTAATGTACACCCTTTACCTGCGACCAATGACAGCTGCCTGATTCTGCTCGGCCTGATTCTGCTCAGCCCATTCAGTTTGGCCAAGTGATCTAGTACATTGTTAGGCACATGGGTATCACAAGGAATGTACCACTGCCTGAATGTACCACTGTCAGAATGAACCATCACCTGGTCGGAATGTACCACATAAATGGTCAGGGCAGGGGGCGTGGTACAAAATGAGATCAGAACGGGTTCAAAACAGAATTTTCCGTAGCACATAACGTCAAAGTCCCACACAGGTGAGAAACCTCACCAAGATCTAACTGAATACCACCCTTACTGGACGAATCCTACACATTCTGGGTTCAACCTGAACTCCCCTTTATGGGCCCCAGGGTTTAGATTGCGGCCCTTAAAGGGCATCTTCTACTTTTACCCTAGGAACAAAGACCGGACTATTGGGATTTAAAACATGTATATACTAATGGGATAAACTGTTTGCTTCCTGGGTTCAACTGAGACACACACACATTGCATATGCAGTCAGGCCCAAACAAGAGAGAAGAGAGAGACAAGTGCTCACACCGGTAGTTGGTATCTGTTACATGCACACAAATATTCTTTTTAATACTCGCATCTACACATGTCTAAAATGTTACATGTCAAGACACACATCATATGTACACCTCGGTAAGGTTTATTTATGTTTTATCATGGCCAGAAAGGGTAAGTCGGTCAATAAACCACCGATCATGTACGGCCACCGATCATGTATGGCCACTGATCATGTATGGCCACTTTTCAGTTGCATAGATTTGGTGAGAGTGACCCTCATGAATGGTTCATGCGTTAGCATATATAAACTTTTTTTTCATCTTGGCAGCTGATCCTTAATCCAAGTTATCTAAAAAGGCCTTATTTGTGAATTATTTTCCACTGATAATATATTACACGTAGGGTAGAGGCCTTTGCTATATCCCTGTACAGGAATATCTGATATTTTCAGTTTTAAATCACATGAAGTTTAGCCTTGACTCTCTCCATGCGATTTTTAGGAAGTCCCAAGGGTTGCCCTAATTGAGGGAGTTGACTGTATGATGTATTCTCCCATACTCCAATCACATTTGACAGGTGCCACGCCCTCTACCATCTTATGTAGGTGAGAAAATGGTACTATCATATGTCTCACCAAGTGACATGCTCTAGTACCATGTAACCTGGTGTCTCCCATGTAATGTGATCTAGTCCCGTGTGACATGACCTAGTGCCATATAACGTGATATAGTGATCTAGTACCCTCTAATGTGATCTACTACCTTACAAGGTGAATCCATGTGACATACTAGATCATATGACATAGTGCTACATAGTACCAGCCTATGTGGCGTGGGGGTACATGGTACCAGACATGGGGACACGTTGGTACACAGTAACAGACACTTTGACATAGTAGTACAGGGCACTAGACCACATGACATTGGGTTAAAATATATCAGACCACGTGACACAGATGTACAGGGTACCAGAGGGTGTGACTTAGGGGTACATGGTACCAGGCCACATGACAAAAAGACCCCATCCGATTTGACAGGTACCACGCCCCCTTATGTCCATGATATATAATTCTGTTTATTGTTGTAACGCTATAGTGTCAAGGTATATAGGGTTAAAGTGAAATAGGGTTTGTCTTGTTGAAAATAGAGTAAAACAAAGTACCCAATAATACTGAAGGCAAATACTCCCCTGACGCGGAAACTTGGACAAAAATGTCAAACTGATGAGGGCAGGGGGGGGGGGGGGAATTTAGGGCGGGAGAATTCCAGGGTAGGAGAATTCCAGGGGGGAGAAATCATTGGGGAGGGGGAGAACAGCTAGAGGGGTTGTGCCTACGCTTCTAAACGCATGTAAAAGGCCACTCAAAGAAGTAAAGTGGTTTCTGATCACCGGGTGCATCCCGAAAAATCAGGTGGTGGAGAAAACTTTTATTTTTGGCCAATTTTTATGAAAAAAAAACTGATAAAAGATTGTATTGTTTGGTATAAATTAATTATAATAATGCCAGCAATGCAGCGCTGAGCGGTATATAAATAACTTACATTTCCCCAACTTTTAGATTTCAATAAATTCTTAACCAATACATTTTGATCAAGAAAAATGTAAATTATCCTTTACATCATTTATTGAAGACAAATCAATGTTGAATCAGCATTGAACTAACATCCCACTCAACAAAAGGAGTTAATTTGCCCCAGAACAAACGATTTCTGGAGGTTGATAAAACGTTTGTTTTAAACGTTTATTTTCGTAAAAACGTTGACTCCAAATAACGTAAATAAACATTTGGAAAAAACGTTTGAAATTGTAACTATAATCTCATGTTGAATAACGTTTTTTAAAGGTCAAAATACCATCTTTTTATGGTCAAAATAACGTCTTTCCTAACCCCTTGCAAGAACCCAAGCTGTATGTATATATTGACAGTATTTTGAAACCTTTATTGAGCGGGATTTCTTTTTGTTTATTTCAAGGCTGATATATGTTTACCCCTGAAGCTTTGACAGTGTCACCTCTATTTGCATCTCTTATCAACATGTCCATGTGAGACTGTTTGATTATGAGGGACGAAACATCTCTCAACATAGATATCATGAGTAAACCCTAGAACCTGTGTGGCTTTATATAATTTATTATTCCCAGAGATTGGGTATTTTCTTAAAACATCCTGTAAATATACGGTAGCAATCATTCATCAAGATGTTGGTATCATTTACTCAGATTTTATATAAAATTCTACAAGTGCACTGACTGAAAAAGTTAATATAATTATCATTTTGACAGGATTTACCTAGCAGAAAGGTGGTTAAGACCCAGAAAATCCTATGAAAAGGATAGTGCTGCCTCCTGGTGGTAGATAATGGAATAAATATAAACATCTATGAACATCAAAATAACGTTTTTATATAAACGTTTTCGACCAAACCATGTTGAAATGTTTAATAACATTTTAGATACCAACGTTTTCTTCCAGACCCTGTGGAAATTTTTTGATGATCTTATTGGAACAAACGTTCCCCTCTAAACCCTCCAAAAAGGTTAGATAACATTTTGGATACCAACGTTTTTGTTATGAACTATATAGAAACATTTATACAACATTTTAAAACAAACGCTCTCCTGTAAACCCTGTAAGTATGTTTGTAAATGTTAAACAACGTTTTTTGTTGAGTGGGATTGGTCTAGGGGTGAACTAACGTTGAGTTGATACACACATTGCAATGATATGATATATATATATATATATATATATATATATATATATATATATATATATATATATATATATATATATATATATGTATGTATGCATATATATATAATACAGTAAAATTCCGCTACAACGAATTTGGTTATAACGAATTTTCGGTTATAACAAACAAACTGCTCTGCCAGAATCATTTCCCCTTCATTATATAGTTAGAAAATCCTCTTATAACGATTTTCCATTGATCAAGATTTGTTTATAACGAACTTTTTCGGCTATGTATTTATTTCATAAAGGGGAATTTCTCCATTCTGAGCTTCAAAGATGATTTAAATGTCAAACTTCAAAGAGTCACCATCACTAAATCCTCTCAAGAAGCCCTGGTGGCTTAGGGGAGTCGCTGTACCACCTGACCTAGCAACCCCCCCCCCCCCCGGTCCTAGGGCTAAGGCCGCTCAGGTGGCTTTGGGGAGTCGCTGTGACACCTGACGGACTGAGGAGGGGTATAGGCGGCCATGGGGAGTGAGGGGGGGGGGGGGTGGTTATGGAGAGGTGGGATCTTCTTGCTTTTGGGCAGTCGCTGTGACACCTGCCCTACCCCCCCCCGCCCCTCATCCCTAGCACCGTCCAAGAAGCCCTGGTGGCTTGGAGGAGTCGCTTTGATCTGTTGCCTATAGGGGGGGGGGGGGGTCCCGGTGGGAGGGGGGGGGGGTCCTCTTGCTGATGGGATGCTCTTGCCGAACACATGTATATTTAATAGATATAGGGGCGTTATAAGATCATTAATCTAGTATAAAAACGCAAAGTTTGGTTACTACGAAATTCGGTTATAACGAACTTTTATGCTGACCCCAAGCACTTGGTTATAAAGGAATTTTACTTTATATATATATATATATATACTGTCCGATTTTATTTACTTTTATTTTAAATTGATTCTCCAGCCTTCATGGATTGTCAAAATAGCATTTATCTCCCTCTCTAATTGGGAAGCGTCAGGGCAGGTTTGTACTAATGATACATTGTTTAACAGGCTTCATATTACTATTTAATCAGATTTCTTGGTCTAGACATTCTTGGCCTATTTATGTACCTCTACATGGGGCCAAAAAAAAGAGGTTTGTTTCAGGTCACCCGACCGACCCTATCAAAAGAAGGCCGACCCTACTTTTTTTTATGCAATTTTGAAGATATGTCCTTATTTTTAGCCTTTTTGGGTCAATTTGCGGGTCTTCGGAGAGGCCAGGGAAGTACTTTCATGAAAAAAAAAAAGTAAAAAAAAAAAAATAGTCCGACCTACCGACCCTACATTTTCATGCCATGTTACCTGAAACAAACCTTTTTTTTTTGGCCTGCCTGGGTAAAAATCGACATGCAAGACACGGCGACATGGCCCCTTTAAAGATCGACACATGTGACACAGCCCCTTTAAATTCCCCCCCCCCCCCCCCGTCGAGAGTGCGGGCGGCGGAACCGGGGGGCGGGGGGGGGGGGGGGGCAGATGCCCCCTCAACAAAAAAGTTGGGAGGGCAAGACTATGTTTTTGCCCCCCCAACTTTTTCCGGAATTATACAAGTTTTCAGGGTTGTCTAACTGTACCATAATTGAGTCTCAAATTCAAATCGAATAGAGCATTCAATAGTACCTCTAAAACTCATCAAAATGCACCATCTTAGTTCTGAAATTTCAAGATTTTCCTGGAGTGGGGCATAGACAATATGAACGTCAGGTAGACTCCTACAGTCTTGTCATTGCCCCCCCCCATACGTATTAGAACTATCATTGGTATCCAATTTATTTCGATTCCGATTATCACTATTTTGGTCTCGATTATTCGATTATAAATATTAATTTATTTTGATCTGAGATCCATGGTTCAAATGTGCTTCAAAATCACAGGTTTTAGCTTTTTATTACAATAGGTTGCCCATAGTCTATCGACTGTGGGCCTTCTGTAAACTTCTGACTCACATTGGGAAGTTGATGCCCCTAAATATTAGGCCTTTTAAGGGCAATAATTTAAACCTAATAAATAAGTTAGTTCTAGTTGGAATTTTCACACAATTCTTTCAGTTATGAATAGGTAAATTCCTGGACTTTCTGTGGGCCAAGATCTGTATCGATATAATGCTTTTGTCAATGCAATAATCGGAATTCTAGAAATGTTAAAGTATCGATTTGGGGGGTATCAATGACAGTCCACACAGTATCCAATCTAAAGATATCAAAATATTCCTGAGGTCTACGGCCCCCACGACCCCAAAACAAAACGAATTGATGTACAGGGGAGAATTTACCATGTGTCATAATGATATTGGTTATGATGTAATAAAGCAAAATGAAGCTCCCAGATTATAGATAACATCTCAAGCTACAATTATGTGTACATTTTAGAATTCCGACCTAAATGCCTCCTGGTGTCCTTTAATACCTGCTGTGCGTTATAGATATTGTAACCCGGTTCGGAACTATTCCCCCACACCCCTGACTTAACATGCTTTTAATAATACGCCCATCTCTCTTCTAATCTATTAGAGCATATATGTAGGTCATGACGGTATCACAACGTTTACTATATCTGCAACACATAGAGGTACCAATAATTCAATTGACTAACCTTATATTCATGAGTCCAATGGTTGCTGACTGAAGCTGAAGTTAACAGGTTGCATCAGGTGTATCTGTTGGTAAATCCCAGGGGTGTAGAGTGAAGCTGACCAGCTGATGTTTACATGCTGTCCTTCTCCTATGATGTAGGTGTGTGCACTGATAGTGAGTGCATGACCCCAGCAGCAGGCAGGGCAGCAGGGGCAGGAGGAGGCACGGAGGGGGGGGGGGGGGGGTGCTGGACACAGGAGGCACACCGCAGGAGGAGGTACATGTATGTGTGCACAGCGTGGGCAGTGGAGCGTGGAGGGGTGGGGTGTGTATAGGTGTGTGTGTGTGTGTGTGCTGCACACGGGTGGAGGAGGCGGCTATCGGCGGCAGAAGCGGGAGGAGGGGAGGCAGGCAGTCACATAGACTTGCCTAAGTCTTTCACTAAAAAGTAATGGTCTGTATTTTGATAGTTGCCATAGTTATGATTGTTGTGAAACAGCTCCGCCAAAGCTGTGATACACATGTACTGCAGAACACGTTATATCCTAAATACGATGGGAGATGTGCCTATGTTTCGTACTACGCCTGTATCCCCTGTTGTAAATCCAAGCCTATTATAGTTACAACCCGTTTTTTTTCCCTGCACTCAGTAGCCATACATAGGGTGAGTTCACCTGCGTTCTTCAACTTGAAAAACAGCCCCTATTCCAATTTCCATAGGATAAGAAAAACATTTTCTCATAAGAAACATGGGTATTTGGGAGTCAAAAGAGTACCCTTTTTGAATGATAAAAAAACAATAGGTTGGAAATACATCATGACCTGGCATCCAATGCTGGGGGTGCAGAGGGGTTCCTCCCCTCAGGTTGGAAATTCGCCAAAACGGAAATGAAGGGCCCCAGGTCACAAAGTCACTTTTTTTAGACTTTTGCTATTGACATTTTTTCCAAAAGTCGCCAGATCACTTAAATTATTGTAACAGGTCTCCAGGTTTCCTGGAAAACAGTCCAGGTCGCCAGGTCGCTTTTTACCTCTCTGGAGCCACAATGCTGGACAGTTTGCTGGGGATGGGTATGGATAGATGGGTATGGGTTAGGAGTAGATCTCAGAGACTGGAGCCAGTCTACAGTCACAGAGTGAGGAGAAAGGGTACAGCCCGGTACACATGCACCAGGAGGCCATCTGCTTGTGCAGCTGCACCGAGGAGGAGTGTATAGGAGTGTATGAGGCAGTGTATGAAGACCCTTACCCCTACATTGCAACCAATGCATGGGTACTGTAGGGAGTACTCATGCATTCTCTAGTAAGCAGGGGTAGAGGGAGACTACCCATACATTGTTACTAGAACCTGGTTTTTGGGAGTTAATCCTGGTATAAGGGTACATATACCCATGCATACTGAAGAATGCATGGGTACTGGTATACTACCCATGCATTGTCAGCAATGTAGGGGTAAGAGAATGCATGGATAGAGTGAAACCCCTGCTTTCTCCAGTAAGCATGGGTAGTGGGACATTTACCCAGACATTGTTACAAAAACCTGGTTTTTGGGAGTTAATCCTGGTATAAGGGTACATATACCCATGCATTGTGTAGAAAGCATGGGTACTGGCACACTACCCATGCATTGTCAGTTATACCAGGATTAAGTAGTACATGTACCCAGCCTTTGCTCTACCCCTACATTCTCTAGTTAATCCTGGTATAAGGGACAAAAGCCAGGATTAACTCCCTTAACCAGGGTTAAGAGTACCTTAACCCAGGTTTTGGTCCCTTAACCTGGGTTTAGGGCCTTATACCTGGATTAAGGTCTCTAAACCCTGGTTAAGGGAGTTAATCCTGGTATAAGGTCTGTAAACCCGGGTTTTGGGCCCAAAACCCGGGTTTTGGTCCCTTATACCAGGATTAAGGGAAGTTTACCCATTAGGCTTGCCATAGACATTACAGATATGGTAGGGTAGACTGTTATGGC
>OX381711.1:78165682-78256682 GCA_947462335.1 Harmothoe impar
TCTGAGAACCAGTAGTATTAGCACTTTGCTAATAGTCCTATTGTGGTGGTTAAAATGCTCTAAGTAAATAATTGTTCAAGTCAAACGGCAGTTTCCAAGTTCGAGAGTAAACTGTTCTTATATAAGAACACAGCAACAAAAGAGCCTCTGTTTCTGAATCAGAAAACTAGGCTGCACCAAAGTACTCTATATATCTAGGCATGAAGAGTAAGCTCACCTATCTCCGACCACCTACCATAAGTCGACCACCTACAGCAACATACTGTCATTACCCTGTACTACATGGAGGTACAAATGCTACTTGACTTACAAGCTGAAGTGTTCATGATCTGCATAGCATCCATATGTTTCACCAATATCATTTTATTCATATAAATACATGCAGAAGTGCAGGTGTATGGCCTGATTTTACTCCACACAAAATGGAAATTCTTCATCAATGTTTGACTTTGCTGCTACTTAAACATTTATCTCAGCCGATGTATGTACTAACTGTGATGTTAAATTAATGGGTACACATCTTGTGGACATAAATCCCTTTTTCTATAAAAAAAACATCCACATTCTCAGACTGTAGGGCACAGGACCTAGTACCTATGAATTTCACCTTGAATCGACCAGAATTTTCCCGTAAAACGACCTCAATATACAATGTGTAAGCAGTAATCCTATAACAATGGTCATGCTACTTTTATACCTACTTTTCAAAAGCTCCAAAGTTGAGGGAAATGCACACATATTGGGAATACAATGAGCCCGAATAATTCACACATTATTCTATTGAGTAAATCCAGTTCATCTAGATATGAATTTGAAATTATTCATATTGATTTCATTGACATAAAATTGGTCGACACTAGGGTATTTTGGTCGACATTGAGTGAAAATAGACCATATGAGATTTTCAAATATAAAGGCAATTATCTACATATAATATGAAATTATCAAATTATCAAAAATGATCAATTGAAACCCTATTAGCATCTCCCAATGTCTATTTCAACAGAGTAGTATAGTATGTATCGGAACGGGACTATAGTTAACTACTGTTTATTACTCAATCGACCTGCAGCCAATCAGAAGCCTCCATTTGACCAGAAGTGACGTCACATGCCCATATAAGGGCATACCGGAAGTGACGTCACGTGACCTTGACCTAGTTAGAGGTCAAGGTCATGACGCAGCCAATCAGAGGCTTCCATTTGACCGGAAGTGACGTCACACGTCCATATAAGGGCATACCGGAAGTGACGTCATGTGACCTTCACATGTCCATATAAGGGCATACCGGAAGTGACGTCACGTGACCTTGACTTAGTTAGAGGCTTCTGATTGGCTGGTACACCGGAAGTGACCCATTATGCAAATGAGGGGACTACTTCCGGTCAAATGGAGACCCCTGATTGGTTGGGTCATGAAAAAATGTGTCTCTTAATTTTTTTTGTTTAGGAAGTGATCGACTTTAGGATCACGTGACCGGAAGCGACCTGATGAGTCACGTGACTAGAAGTGACGACGACACATGCTTTAATTAGGCGATCAGCAGCGACTGGAGGAAGTGTCACTTTAAGAGGACACGCTAGTTAATTGTTATAATTTTTTTACTTACTAATAAAAGAAGACGTATGAAAATAAAACACAACAATAATTTTATTTATTTTTTTATTTTCTTTTTTTCAATTCTAATAAACACGCTATTTTTGAAAAGATGCGCTCAATCAATCAATAACACACTTTTTTCATATTTTTAAAGGACTTGTTGTCACACCGTTAGAATGCACGCGACGCTTATAATACAAGTAGCGCACGTCATCTTTCTCTATGGTGTAAGTGTCCATTTTTGGTTCGTACCACTTTGAAATTTCTATTTACCGCAAGGAGAGTTTTTCGTTTGCGAAAACATCTAAGAAGACGACTGGTTCTTTAGGGTTTTGTTACTTCTGTACACTTTTTGCACGCCATCTCTTTTTTTTGGGATTTTCTTTCACTGGTGCTGCTGACTCGATCGTAGCAAATGTAAGTCTTAGGGTTGAGACTTAGGATCCCGTCACCTTCCTACGCCGTTTACATAAGCCTCGAAGTTCTCAGATCGTGAAGGTAACGTCTCTCACAACATCCGCCGGGCGGCGGACACCATTTTCGCACTTTTTTCCGTTTTATCTTCACGAAAAGCTCTAAGTGATCGTCACACACCGATGTCGGAATCTGATTTCGTTTCTTTCTGAAGTATGTCTCTCTCAGGCGAGGTTTGACTACACAGAGGCAAATATCAGAGGCACTTAATAGCGCTAATTCTACTCTCAGACAAGGGTCAGGCACTGCTGGACTATAATAGATGGGTCAAGGGTTATTCTAGTGAGGGTCAGGCTACGCCTGACATTCAATAACAAGCTGGACTTTGGCAAACTTGCTTGAAAGTCTGACCATGCGGGATCCTCATGCCATAGTCTGGCAATGCTGAACTCTTGGGAGAGTATGCTGGACTCTTGCTGACCAGACTTTCAAGCAAATTTGCCAAAGTCCAGCTTGTTATTGAATGTCCGGCGTAGCCTGACCCTCAGTAGAATAGTCCTTGACTCATCTATTATAGTCCAGCAGCGCCTGACCCTTGTATGAGAGTAGTATTGGCGACATTGGCCGACTCTGATATTTACCCGTGTGTACGGTGGGAGGAGGGGGTTCACAGCTACAGCTTGCGCTTATAGAGCGCTACTAGCGGAGGTCTGGATGAGGAGACTACGGCGTTTGTCTTAAAAAAAAATAGCCATAGCACATGTCGATGTCGCTTAATTATGCTCATATCTCATGGCGATTTTAAGAATTGCTCATGTCACTTGTCACTATGTTTTTCAAGCTTCATGTCAAATGTCACTAGGTCTCATGTCGAATGTCGATGCTAAGAAACAGACATGACGTCATCTCGAATTTAGCGGTCTACACTACCGCTGCTGCTGCTGCTGCTGCTGCTTGTGCAGCTCGTGCAGCTGCTGCAGCTGCTGACAGCTGCAGCTGCTGTAGTTGCTGACGCTGTCACGGATGCTGTTGACAGATGCTGCTGCTTGTGCTGCGCGTGCAGCCGCTGCTGCGGCTGCTGACGTTGTCACGGATTCCGCTGACAGATGCTACTGCTTGTGCTGCTTGCGCTGCTCGTGCAGCTGCTGCAGCTGCTGACGATGTCACGGATACTGTTGACAGATGTGGCTGCTTGTGCTGCTTGTGCAGCTGCTGCTGCTGCTGACGATGTCACGGATGCTGCTGACAGATGCTGCTGCTTGTGCTGCACGAGACTGAGTAGCCGCTATTACTAATGCTACTAATACTAGTATGAGAAAATACATTTAGTCAGTTGATTAAATCAAGGAGGTTTTCTGACTTCAGTGGATCGTTTAGCCATCGGCCACGGGCAAAACTTGAAACCATTTTATACATGGGACAATTGGCAGAGTCGAAACGTGTTGGTACGATGGGGTCGATCATGTTCATCATCAGTTCAGGCAAAGGAAGTGTGTCGACAGCACGCGAAAACTTCATGTCTGAATGTTTCAACACAAGACTTTTTATCACACTCACACAGCTGCTTTGAAGAGTGAATCCTTGACCAAACTTGTGCTTTTCCAACACAGCTTTGGCCTCTTTCTGTGCAGTAAGGGATCTCTCTTTCGGGTTCATCTCAGTGCTGTCTAGCATGTCCTCAAAGTCTTTAACATAATGTTCCAACGGGCTACAAATGATGGACTCCAGATCATCGTCCGCATATGTCGTCTCCTCGCACCATATTGTGTCTTCGCCTGTTTCGAATTCCGTCATTTTCTTGACAATCTCCTCCTGAGTGCCTTGCATATATCGAAGCTCCTTCAAGGAGTTGATAACTTGTATGGCGAAGACTGACAAAGTTGAAGGAATTTCACCACAGTCAGGCCAAGTATACGGAGCTAAGAAAAATAGCTCTAACAAAATCTTCTCCCTCTGTCCAAATGAAACTACTGTTCCGATGAAGTTGAAGCATGCTTCTATCCATTGCTCCTTGGTGACGTCCTTCCAATGTTTCTTTACCTCACATGCATCATAGGGCACTGTTTCTCTTCTTGCTTCAAGTGGGAGTTGCTTTTTCTTTCTTGGACTCATTTCGAGAGGGTTTCGATGCTCTGTAGCGTCAACACTTTCATAAATAAAGAAAATAGCAGAACTACTCATCGTAACGTGCTGAGCGAGCGTAGAGTGGCCGATGCTACGAAGATGAAGGGCGGGTGGAGAAAGTGTGACTGGTGAGAGCGGCGTTTCACTCCTTATGTACCCTGGCCTAGATAAGCCTCTTAAACGGCTGAAAAGACTCTCTCAGTACAGAGCTTCTACCGCAGGTGGCTTTAGACTTCAGCAGCTTAGTTCACACATGTGTCTGTTAGAAAAGCTACTTGCACACCTGCTTTCCCTTTTCACTAGTATTCACCCTCTGCTGACTTATAAGACACCTATACACTCCTTCTCGTGAAATCTATGGAAGATGATGGAAGGACCACCGACTAGATTTTCTTTGATCAGAGCGTGGAGGACGGCGTCGAAGGGAGGGAACGTTGTGAACACAGCTTATAGGTTTTGGAAGAGGACTTGTAAAGTCAAACTGGCGAGAGAGATCTCGTCTTTCAACATGACAATGCTGCGATCTTGGAAAAAATTAGCGTGATTTTTTCAAAAGCTTAATGAAAAGTTTGACGTCTTCGTTGTTGTAGTGGATCAAGTAATCTCTCATAGTTTGCATCTTCTTGTCGTACTAAACTTTCTGACATGTGGCGTAGTCGGATTTCGGCCATTTTGACGCCCGTCAGTTCGCTGTCAAAAGCCGATCTCGGTGGCAGGGTTCTGTTTACCAGTTTCTTGGTATACGTCATCCATTCGTAAGGAAAGCGACTTTTCTCTTCGTTTCTGGTGAAAGCTCGCAAATAATTCGCGTAGCTGTAACCAAGTGCCAAATAGTTGACTACTATGTCCAAGAAAACTGTGTGTAAACCGTCAAGTATTGATTGCTTCTCTTTATGACGCTGAATTGTTGGTTTCTTCGGTCTCCGGAGGCAAAGAACGAGTGAAGGCGTATTTTTGATCAGGTTCAAGTCGTAACGCTCCGTGTTGAAGCTCACGACTGGAGCTTGACGGATGTATCTCAGAAGCTGCTTCTTCAGTTGAACTAACGGTTGTCTGGTGTGAGCTGCAGCGAAGCCGCCTGGAGAAGGGGTGAATGTCGCTTCTTCTAGCAGGAGAGCTTCACCTATCGCCACATGTAACTTCGCTAACGTTGGTCGGTAAAGTTCTAGCACAGCTTTCTCGATGACTTTGGCGTTCTCGTTTATGTGATTTTAAACTCGGTCTAACAAGGGGTCGGAATCTGCGTCGGATTCTCTGAGGTACACCGTCCCCTCCTACCCCAGAAAGTCGGATGTGACGCTAGCCGACAAAGGGACGTGATCCTACAGCAGGGACACGTGTTCAGTCGACGGTTCTCTGCACGGTCTGAAGAAAGCTTCGAAATCGAAGGTAATGTTGTAAGGGTAGATTCTGGAATGTCCGTCGGGAGGAAAAGTTTCACGTGTGGCAGCGGGACAGAATTGACGTAACAAATTTGAAGCGCGCTTGCTGGTGTTGTATAAGTGAAAGGAAATGTGGCGGAAGACGCAGAGGTTGTCCTTGTTGGGAAAATCTAACACAAGGCTTCTCTTTCCAACTCGACCGTCCTGCCTGTTCCTACCGCCTATGGGAAAACCTCCAGGTCCCATGTAAACGCAAATGTTCAAAATTAGTAGGAAAAAGAGCGCACCGCTTGGTGTCAGCGTCGCAAAGTTTCCGTACTTCTTCGCAAGCGACGGTGTTTTCCATCTTTGAGAGGAGCTCTTCCAAAGTTTCTAAAATTAGTTATAGTAGGGAGCGGTTGTAATGAGAGTTGCGTTGTTCTGGGAGACGTGAAAGTAGCGCAGTATGTTCTTGTCTTCTCTGTGTTGTAAGAGTAAGCCTACCGAGAAACTCACTTTTTATCATTGTGTGAAGCAGATTACGACGCATAGTATCTACAGCGTCACTCAACTCGCCGGTTGGTAGTTTGACGTTTGTTACACTCACGCGAGTCCCGTGCATCCTGACACTCGTTCGTATTGCAGGCCAATTCGCCGTGAACGTTTCCTCACCGTTCGGTACACCGCATGTACGTGGAGGGATAGTCACCTCGTCCAGAGATTCGCGTCGACAGGTGATCTTTTCAGCAATCGACATCGCTGCATAGAGGGCAAAACTTAGGTATTGTTCTTCATTTTTCTACGGGTCACTCGTGATTGTACGGTCTTTTAAAAATTTTGAAACACTTTTCGCAAACGTCCTGCGTCATGTTTTTCTTTTTTTTGTTTTTTTTCACTTATTTACCAATTATTAAAAAAAATAAAACGTTATTTATCACTTCGAATACTAGACACCTCTTACCACACGATACTATTAGCATTGTGAAAGGTGACTGTAGTCTAGGATCGAATTCAACAGATGACCATCTTACTGCAGGGATCAGACAAGAGTGGTCAACACTGGAGTGTCACAGCTCACTTTTATGTCTTTGGGTACAGCTGCATACAACCCTTGAACATACATTGCGACGTCGCTGCGACCCATGTCGTCTTGCAACACTTTCATCAGAGCCATAGGCTCAGACGTCTCGTTGTACTTCCAAGCTCTCAGCACTTCATAGACAGGGTTCTTCACAGTCCTGTCAGAAGGCACAGGTTGAGAGATGAAAGCTATTTCATGAGAAGTCAACCCTAAGTAGATCCCTATGGTCTTCCAGTCTCTAGGGCAGAGCTCAGCTAAAAGAGAGAAATATTTCTGCACTTTCCACTCCATGTCTCCACTCTCTAAGCCATCCCACATGTCATGCTTGTCCATGTACTCACGTGAGAATTTGATGAGGTCCATACGGTAAGATTCTTCCAAGGCGGCGGCTAGGTCCTTCCACTTAGTAGTACAACTTTTCTGGTACCAAGTAGTGAACATTTCTCTAGCTTGAGTTATGACACTTGTCTCACAACTGAGATATCCCATATCCTTCAAGTTCACTTCAAGGTATGAACCTAACCGTATGTAATCTGATGTCGGCAACTTACTACTTATTTTCAGTAGCATAGCGTCTGACAAGTATCCTAACGGCTCTGCTTTGAAGTATGATGATACAGGTACTACTGCAGCACAACTAATAACAGGAGCAGCGTCTGCGCTGGTATCCGACGACTCGTTGTCGGAACAGGGCAACCACAGGACTTCGTAAGGTATTGGTGAGGGCAGTCGCCACGGACCGGACGCGCTACCAGTGGAAATGAGGTCGAAAAACGGACTGTGCGCCCGTAGCCCTTCGGGTTCTTCGTACGCCTCGTCGTCAGCGTCGTTCTCTGTCTCACCCTGTTGCTTTAGGGCATGTATGTCCACTACGCGCTGCTGGGGCTGAGTGTCCGAATAGCTGTAAGTCTCAGCGCGAGCGGCGTTGATGGCGTCGGTTGATGCAGCGGTGGAGAGGTTCTGTGCAACGTGCTGCGTGTCAGTACTAGTAGCAGCAGCAGCAGCAGCAGGTGCAGCAGTAGCAGGCGCAGCAGTAGCAGGCACAGCAGCAGCAGGCGCAGCAGCTTCAGCAGGCGCAGCAGTAGCAGGCGCAGCAGTAGCAGGCGCAGCAGCAGCAGCAGCAGCAGCAGCACTAGCAGCACGAAGATCACCAGCAGCCGCAGCAGGCGCAGCAGTAGCAGCAGCAGCAGCGTGCTTAGCAGTAACAACCGTCGCGAGTGTAACAACGTCGCTACCACGACGACTACTACTACCACTACTACTGCTGCGTGCGCTCGCTACAGCGGGAGGGTGATAAGACCAAGCGGTTGCGGCGGTAGTCTCAATTTCAGTAGCAAGAGGAGACGCTGACGCTAAACGATCACCGTTCTGCGTACTCTTCTTGTTCTCGAACTCGATTAGATCTTTGGACAACACTAGTTGTTGTGTTTTGCTCATGGTGGTGACTGTAGAGAGCAGCAAAAGACTGAGTGAGTGAATGGGTGTTTCCAGCCTCCTTATATACTCCTTCTCGCTTCTAGAGCTAAGCTACTTACGGCTCTGTTCAGCTGCCGCCGGCTGACCAGCGGCCATTCACAAAGAGAAACAAAAAGACTTAAGGTATGACGTTTTCAGCTGGATCCCTTTCCCCCTCCCCTTTGAGAGATCGACTGACATGAGCTAAGCTACTTACTGCCTTGTTCAGCAATTCAACGTGCGTTAGCTGTATAAAGGATTAAGCAGTTGCTGCCGCCGGCTGACCGGCGGACATTCACAAAGAGAAACAAAAGACATAAGTCATGACGTTTTCAGCTGGATCTCTTTCCCCTCTTTTTTGAGAGATCGACTGCCATGAGCGGGCGGTGTACCGACTGTGCTAATTCAACGCGCATTAGCTGTAGCTGTATAAAGGATTAAGCAGTCATGAGCTTAGAGTGTGTATACAAAAAAACTACAGGAGGCGTGTGGTGTGAAGCAGGACCCCCTAAGACGGGTGTGTCTGTCTGTGAGTAGAGTCGTGTGCATGTGGTGAGCGACTTAAGTGTAAAACAAAAAAAAATCACCGCCTCCTGCCGTGGTGAGTAGACCGGCCGGCAGCGGCCGGCTAGTTCAATAGGGGTGACAGCTGACTAAGGCTGTGCACGAAAATCCGATTTTCACCTGACCTCTGACGTTTGTTACAATGAATGCTAAAGGGGGAGAGAGTCGTCCTCAGGTAGGGGGTAGGAGGTAAAGCTATGGATAAGGAAAAAACACCATTTTCAGCTGGCTTCCACAGATGGCGATGACATACCCCTCGTCATCTAAGCTCTTAAGAAGCTCTTAAGGAGCGGAGCAGCTGCTAGACAGCTGGAGTGCTGTTGGAAATAGGATTAAACTCCCTCTGTATAAAAGCTCTGATTTCTGTTGGAAAAAAACCATATCAACTCTGACCACAGTAACGTATACTACCACCACCACCAGCACCACCGCCGCCGCCACTGCCGCCGCCGCTAGTCACAGCTGATCGCTTCATTAAAGCATGTGTCGTCGTCACTTCTAGTCACATGCTTCATCAAGTCGCTTCCAGTCGCGTGATCCTAAAGACTCTCACTTCCTAAACAAAATAAAACGAAGAGACACGCTTCTTCCTCTCGAGAGGAAGAAGCGTGTCTCTCGATTGAAATCTTTTTCTTTTCTTTTTTTCTTAAAAGAGACAAACGCCCCTTAGAGTGCCCCCCCACCCCCCTAGAGTGCCCCCCTCCCCCCTCCCCCCCTCCCCCCTCCCCCCCTCCCCCCCCACCACTCGCCCCATGCATCCTAAAAGCGCCCCCCTCCCCATGCATCTTAAAGGGGCCCCCCTCCCCTTCCCTCCCCTCCCCTCCCCTCCCCCCCCTTTATACACTCTAAAGAACGCTTCTACCTAGTTCAATAAGTCACTTCCAGTCGCTCGTAAAACAATAAAAAATGAAAAAAAAACAAAAACTTATATCGTAGTGTTTTTTATTAGTTTACCGAAAAAAATAAGAGACTCGCCTCCTCCTCCTCCTCCTCCTCCTCCAAAAAAAAAGATATCACATTTTAAAGCGCGTGACCCCTTAAAGACGCTCATCTCTTCATTAAGTCGCGTGACGTCACTTCTTCTTCTTCTTCTTCCGGTCACGTGATCAATCAGGTCACTTCCGGTCACGTGATCCTCAATCAGGTCACTCACTTCCGGTTGGCCATTAGGTCATGTGACGTCACTTCCGGTCACGTGACTCATCAGGTCACTTCCGGTCACGTGATCCTAAAGTAGGTCACTTCCGGTCCCCTAAGTAGGTCATATGACGTCACTTCCGGTCCATAAGTAGGTCATATGACCTCACTTCCGGTCACGTGACCAAATGGCGGCCTCTGATTGGCTAACTAGGTCACGTGACCTCACCACTAATCCCCTAAGTAGGTCACTTCCGGTCACGTGACCAAATGGAGGCCTCTGATTGGCTGCAGGTCGATTGAGTAATAAACAGTACTTAACTATAGTCCCGTTCCGATACATACAATACTACTGTTGTCTGTGTAGGGTGGCCTACGTGCAGCTAGCGGTCCCCCACACAGCTACATGCTACATTGCCTCCTTCACACATCTTACACTGGACTGTAACCGCCTCTATATCCATAGCAAAGGTAAGTGTAATAACCAGACTCTCTCACTGTAGGTTCTATTCTCCTTTCTGGTTCTTACCAAAGGGAAATATCTTTTGTTTAACTGGAAGATCATGCAGAATTATTTTCCCTAGAACTCCTGCATTGGGTAGTCAAGGTCATACTACATATATTCATACATGTGAACTATAAATAGATGAATAATTCCACTTTGACTGATTTTGTAAAAACCCTATCCCTCCCTCCCCATAGCCTCCATCCTCATCGCCTCCCTCCCCCATTGCCTCTTTCCCTCATTGCCTGCCTCTTCCATGGCCTCTCTCTCCCATTGCCTCCCTCCCCCATTGCCTCTCTCCCCCATTGCCTCCCTCCCCCATTGACTCCCTCCCCCATTGCCTCCCTCCCCCATTGCCTGCCTCTTCCATTGCCTCTCTCCCATTGCCTCCCTCCCCATTGCCTCCCTCCCCCATTGCCTGCCTCTTCCATTGCCTCCCTCCCCCATTGCCTCCCTCCCCCATTGCCTCCCTCCCCCATTGCCTCCCTCCCCCATTGCCTGCCTCTTCCATTGCCTCTCCCCCCATTGCCTCCCTATTGCTTCCCTCCACCATTCCCTCATCTTTCAAATGCCTCTCTCCAGCATTGCCTCCCTCCCCCATAGCCTCCTTCCCCAGTTGAAAATATTGTTATCGCTGAAACCATTGTAATAAATTGTTGTGACCTTGGCCATCGTCTGTTTTTTACCCTTAGACCAAGAAAATGGTCATAACTTAGTGTGTGTATGTAATTATTTGGTCTACAGCTTTTGATTTATGACTGTGTTTTCCTTCCCCTTCTCAACCACTGCTCCAATATCACCGCATCTTAAGCACTGAATCCAGGGAGCCACCAATTTAATGCCCCAAATATTCATCCTCTAGCAAAGCTCCCCCCCCCCCCCAACCCAAATGTTAAATGATGGCCAAACACTAGTTTCAGTATGGTTACAATTCTTTGTCAGTATTTTGAAGTATTGCCTCTTATTGACTCAGGGTTCATACCCTGAGGCATATACGACGCTTGGCATTTCCTTTAAGACGTTTTTTAACCATTTTAAAATCAATATTACTCAGTTTGTATTTCAGTTAGAAAAGATACAAAAAGCTAAAATAAAGGGCAAGATCGGGGGACAAATGTTTCCTTCAAAAAGTTACTCAATATCTCTTTTCTTCTATCCGCAATTCAACTGCGATCTTTGCGTATTTAGTCCAGTTGCCAGGGAGGAATTATCCTTGCAACCTTGCAATAAAACCCCCCGAAGAGGTTATGACTGATTTGGGTACAGGAAGTCATATACTTTCAGAATCTTGACGATGCCCGGCTGGCATCGTTGAGCGTTTTCCGAAATTCAAGATGGCGTCCAAGATGGCTGACGAAAATGTTTAAAGTCATAAATCAGTCAATTCTTACATGATTTGCATGTGTAATACCTCTAAATTGGGGTTTTTGGGCATGCCTGATTGATTAAAAGAGTCAAAAAGTCATTTGAGTAGGTATCCATGGTGCTAGCGTGTTTCCATAGCAAACAGAATGCCGATTCTAATACAAAATATATATTCTTTTATTTTTTATTTTTTGTTTGTCATTTCTCAACACCTACACTCATGTAATATCTCAAATCAAAGGTCTCATTGAGATACATCATTTTAACATAATTTTAGAGTTGTCACAGGTCCTAGGTAACCACGGCAACCAGAAATCACCAAAAATAGTGCCTAATGATTGATGCCGAAACATCATCATCCTTACTGATAACTGCAAATACATGACAGAACAACCAACATGGCCACCAGATAATGATTCTCTGCTTGATGTCAAAATGTCACCTGAGTGGTTATCTATGGAGATGGGTCAATTCCATAGCAACCAATATGCTTATATGCAGAAAGTTTCGATTTCATGTTATGATTTTTACCAAATGTGCACTTTTTATCATAGATCTTAAAAACTCACATCTTCTAACATGTTATTAATTGCTGCTGCTACTATGGTATCTAAAAATAATTTTCTGCTGTACATACTGAATCTGGGATATGCTGGCAAGCCTCCTGACTATGAGGTGATGACAAGTCATATTAGCGGTGTCTATAAGATGCATCCTCAGAGCTCCCATAAATCTATGATGTTTACAACAGTTATTAAAGCAGCTCATACCCTGCCAGTCCTCCCATAGTGCACTCATTATTAGCCAGCCCCTTTGTCATCCTGGCTGCCCCTTTGTTGGCCTGGCCAGCCCCTTTGTGGGCCTGGCCAGCTAGTGAATGATGCAGTATAGCTGTTCAATATCAACAATACGCAAACATATGAACATGCAGATGTGTATCATTACTGTGTAATAACTCCAGTCTGCTGACATTCCTTATACAGATACAAAAATGTATAATGCTATAACAGTTTGTAACTTTTTGCTTGATGGTTAGCTTAGTAGCACACAATAATGGCTTCAGTCACTATCTCACCGAATACTACGGCCAATACTACAATCAATATGGTCATCTACAATGGTTCCCTCCTCCAGATTGTCCACCATAGCGTCATTTGGATGGGACACTAAGGATGTGAATCAATGATCTGACATTTCCACATATCAGTGCAGTTCAATCAAGCATGATCATCAGCAAGTGACATTTCCATGAACAGCATGGGTCTGAGGAAGAACAGTTACAGCAAAGCATTTTGAGGATAGTTGATGGAGGAATATGAATCACATTTGGCAATGGTGTGGGGATGACACACTTCATTGCTGTATGCAAAGACCAGTCAAATAGCAGAGGGTCTTGTTCTGGATGTTCTGAAGACATAGCACCCCCTCAGGTTAGCAGAATAAAGACACCGGTGCCATAAGAGATGACATGTATTCTTTGATATTACTACACAGATGTCATAGCTGGATTGGTCATGATTGCATTGGCTTGTTCATTTGTGATGCTCGATCATGTAGCTGTATTCTCCTGATCAAAGAGGAGTCTTTGAATTTCTCAGTTCTTGAGAATCAAGATCGATAGAGCCTGATTGGTTCCAATTGATCCATTGACACTTCTGTGTCAACTGAATCTGCCTCCCTTATCTATGACATTTTCCAGTTCACAGCCATGGCAGTAACTTGTCAATGAAACCATCAGAAAGCTTTCTCATGTAAGGCTGAATGCCTCTTTTGATGCTTGAGGTGTACATGGCTATTAATATTCTCATGTAGCTTCTTTCTGTCCTTTTCATATTTTGTTGTATGGGCCTGGATTTATTCCTTGTGTATGTTGGCAACAGTGTATCATTGCTCCCTAAATCTCTTATAGTGCTTAACAGCTAGCTGCAAACAGCAGGATCAGTGCCAACTAGTTTGTGACATTCTCATTTGAGGTTATGTTAGTCAGTACAAACCACACTGCATTGGAACTGATGGGTCACATGGTGTGCTTGCCCTGGATCAACTTTTCCTCAGTTAATTCTGGCAACAACTTCAACATGTACATGTGGTGATTTTGGAGTAAGAGGCCTGTTATTCACTAGGGTCAGGCCAGTAAAAGTTGGTGGAAAGGGAGGTTAGGGGGTCAGATTATGGTGGTTACCATGGATGATGAAAGGTTGCAGACACAGGGTATTTGGATTGCAGAGACTGACCAGAGAGACATAGTGCCTAAAAGCGTGTAGGAGTGGTAATTTGAACTACCTCTATGTCAATCATTATGGATTATTGTTGTTGATTTCCAGTTGTCATGGTCAGATTTGAATGATTGATCGATTTGTTTAATGTCCAGACGTACATCAAGTACCTCACGGGACACATTTCAAGTTAGCAAGGTAGCCTTCCACAAATAGTAGTAGTGTTGCCTTGCAGTGAGACAAATATTTATATGCTGCTTGCCTAATACAGCAGTGACTGCATCTATGGATGATGAAATGAATGACCACATCTATGAGGTGAGGGAGAAAACCGCTACCGGGCCACATACCCTGCTCTTTTCAGAGGAGAGCAAGCGTTCTTTTATTTGCATGGTCCTACATACCTGGGCTAATACTATAGTAGGCAGGGCCAGACAAACCATAGCTTTTGATATCTTAGACATGGCTCTCTGAGGAAAGATCACAAGAAAGACCACCAGCAAGTTATTCTACTCCTTCATGGCCCCATCATGGAGGTCCCCACTAATACAGGGGGAAGTTGTCATGGTTACCCAGTACCCAAGACAACTGTGGAAACATATTAAAATCATGCATCTCAGTGAGACATTTACTTTGAGATATCACATGACCATATCATGTTAAGAAAAGACAATTTCCTCAATACAAAATGTATTGTGAGCTAAAATCATGTTTTGAGTTAAAATGTTGGTTGCTATGGAAATGATGCATCCCCATGGATACCCACTCAAATGACTTTTTGATATTGAGGACAGAGTATATTGTGGCCATGTTGGTTGTTCTGTCATGCAATCACAGTTATCAGTAAGGATGATGATGTTTCGGCATCAATCATTAGGCACTATTGTTGGTGATTTCTGGTTGCCATGGTTATTTAGGACCTGTGACAACTCTAAAACTATGTTAAAATGATGTATCTCAATGAGACCTTTAATTTGAGATATTACATGAGTGTAGGTGTTGAGAAATGACAAACTTCTTAAAACAATATATATTTTGTATTAGAATCGGCATACTGGTTGTTATGGAAACACGCTATCACCATGGATACCTACTCAAATGACTTTTTCACTCTTTTAATCAATCAGGCATGCCCAAAAACCCTAATTTAGAGGTATTACACATGCAAATCACATAAGAATTGACTGATTTATGACTTTAAACATTTTCGTCAGCCATCTTGGACGCCATCTTGAATTTCGGAAAACGCTCAACGATGCCAGCCGGGCATCGTCAAGATTCTGAAAGTATATGACTTCCTGTACTCAAATCAGTCATAACCTCTTCGGGGGGTTTTTATGCAAGGTTTTCAAGCTGGCAACTGGACTAATTATTTCTCTCTTTTTCTTAAACTCTTAACTACTGTTAAATGACTACCCTCTAAATGAACTCTGCATAGGCTGTAAGGTTAAAAAAAGATTTGGAGCTGATAGAAATGCTATTGTCACAAAAGAACTATAACATTTCTATCATTCTGACATGAATGTACCATCTAACAGATCAAAATACCATCTAACTGAGCTGAAATGCCCTCTATAACATTTAAATAACTTAAATTAAATTCATATCATACCCTGTGTATACCAAACAGAACGATCACTTTTAGTTCTCATACCACCCGTCTTTTACATAGTGGCGCCACAAGTATTTTATTTCCACTTGTGGTACCGCTGCTGCTCACAAGGGGGTGTGTTGGTTGGACAGAGGATTAGTATACCTGCACTTCACAAGGCGGCTCTGTGTCGTCACCTATTGCCGCGCTATGTATGTCACAGTTGGTAGGCGGTACATGCCCGCAGCCGGCGACTGTCGCCCACACCCACCTGCACACCCACACCCACCTGCTCTCCCACACACACCTGCTCACCCACACCCACCTGCTGGCCTGAAATTGAATAACATACATGTATGACACATGACTTGAGGGTACCTTTAAACAAAGAATTCATTTCTGATGCCAGAATTGACCAATAAATGAGTATAAGGGAGTACTATATCTAACTGCACATGATAAGCTACAGACCCAGGTTTGTCGAAATGGTGTTAAACATCCATTACTCATTCACACACCCAGCTTACCCTGAGTCATCTGTGAGGCCACTCACACGCTCAATCTTATACACTATTTTGATTGCCCCCTCTACGATTGCCTGCCTCCCTCTCTCATCGCCCACCTCCCAATGCCTCTCATTGCCCCCCCCCCCCCCACTGTGTCCCTTCAATGCCTCCCTCCCCCAATGCTCCCCTTTATTACTGTCCCTCGCCCATTCCCCCTACCATTGCCTCCCTCCACCATTGCCTCCCTCTCCATCGTCTCCCCTCTCCCTTTGCCGCTTTCCCATATTGCATCCTTCCCCAATTGGAGAATATTATTGTAGTTACCACTTGTGAGTCATAACAGGGCTCTCACGATGTCTGACATAATCATCTTCATGTTTATTATATAATGTAAAATAGAAATGGAGCATGGTAGCCTACATGCAATTCTCTGCAATTTTGAAGAAATCTTCACATTTTTACACGTTTTGGGTAAAAATTGGGGCATGTGGAGAGCCTGGCTAAAAATATTTAAAAAAAAAAGTAAAAATCAAAACAAAAATCAGACCTACCGACCTCATACTATCTTACCATGTTACCTGAAACAAGACTTTATTTTCATATTTTGGCCTAATAAATCTAGGTGACCTTTGATTTAAAGGTCTGTTTTTATTAAGGTGGTTATATCATCGAGGTTTGAATATATGGTCTGAGGCATTTAATTGTACTGCTTTAATTGATGTAGGTTATTCCCCTACTACACAGATAATCTTTAGGCTCCAGAACTTAGACAAAAGCGACGGACCTAGTTAGTCTTTGTTAGTTTCCTATACGACCAACCATGGTTAGTTAATAGTATCAGGGATAGTCACCAGTGACTAACCCACCTTAGTCATTCCATTCCTATGAATATGAGGCTAACTCTTTTTTTTGTGTAAGGCCTTTGTCATATTTTGTTTTGCCTTAGTCATTTTTGAATATCAGTTCGTCATTCTGACCAATATCCCTATGTAAAACCTTGAATCGCTGCTACAGACTACGGCTCGGAGCATATATTTTCCTTGTACTTATATATGCCTCCCAGCCCCTACTCCACTCCTTCACTGTCACATGTATGCATGGAGCTCAAGTACTGAATCTACACAGAGAAAAAGGGTCCCCTTGTCTACCGCCCCCTTTGCCTCTTTCCATTATTATGTACATTCCCAGGTGGAAAATAGTATTATAGTTGTCAGTCATAACTGAGCCATCATGATGTATGACCATTATCTTTTGACTCTAAGTGGTAATAAATCTAGGTGGCCTTGGCCATGGCCCCAAACAGCTTCCTGTTTTCACTTTCTCTCCTCTCTGATGTATACCGTCCCCGTCTGATTGATAGGTCTGTTTTTATGATGATTGTTATTACTTGTGAGGTGGTCTGTGTAACTATACGGTCTAAGGCCTTTTATTGATGTAGGTTAGGCCACTCTAAAAGTGTACATGTTTCTTATCATCGTTCTTTGGGGATTTCTTTTTTTTCAGTGGAGAACATGATCAAAATGGGAGAAAATGGGCATATTTGATATCGCATTAAAGCTTACAGTGTCACAAACACAGCTAGATAAAAACATTTGTGGATACTGATGTAATTTATTGATCACTGAAATATGAATTTAGTTTGCAAAGCATGTACATTTTACTCACCCAATTGGGCTCAAGCAAAAAATAAAAAGAGCCCTTGTCAGATTCCTCATGGATGGATGAGAAACACGTTTGTTGTTTAGAGTCGCCTTATTCCCCTACCATATTCCACCACTGCCCCCACTCCACTCCCCACCTGCATGTATACATGGAGCTGAAGAACTGAATCTAAGGCCACAACAAAAACTTTGATTTCTTTCTCTTTTTTTTGCTGGGGATCTTTTGAAGAAAAATGACTGACGCTACTACAGTTTAAAGGGGTCGCCTGCAATAACATTTTACGTCGGGGGGGGGGGGTACTGAAAACATTTGGGCCCTCTGACGAGGGTGGGCCCAAAAAGATTTCAGTGCACTCAAACAGAATTTCATGAACTCTTACCTATTGTAAAAATATGACCATGCACTCCCTTCTCAAACATGGTCTTGACCTCTATATCATAATGCTGTATAATAGAGGTAGCCACTTGGATAAATTTTCCAAATTGTGTAGATTCCGTATTTTATTGTGCCATCTTATTGGCCACACTAACAGCTTTCCAGAACATATTTACTCATCCTTCTATCATAATTAGAAGTGGAGAAATTGACCAGAACAGGGAGGGTTGTGGAAGCAAGTGCCCACTATAGAAATGCACAGGGGTACCTGTGAGAGATTGGCACCACTGGAGTGGGTCTATACTATACATGTAGTTGGTGTGTGACCATGCAGCCACTATACCAGTTCTCTACCTATATGGATCTCTTTAGGCTGTTATATTATATTTGAGGGTGTGTGTTATACACTGTTGGAAAGCTACAATATTCCCCTTTCCATATTGCTATAAGATATTCTTTAATTCACATAAGATTTATATGAAACACCCTATTTACATCTTGATGCTGTACAATCCCATCTCATGTAGGCTAGAGCAGTACTTGCAGTGCATCAATTTGGGCAGTCTAGAAAACCCCTTGGGCATCCATGTAGGAGGCTGTCGATGGGTACACACAATCTTCTGATATGTTAGGACCTGGCTGATTTGTTTTTACACATGGCTGAGTAATATTTCAATATTATCTATGGGGTAGAAAAGGACCATCACTTTTCGCAAACTGTCATTTTCCCCCTTTGCTATAAACCTATGTTAAATGCCCACTATGAGATACTACTCTTCAAGGGCTTTCCAACGTGCTTTTCCATAGTGTCACAGTCCTATCAGGAGCTGAACAATCTGAAAAACCCTGAACCTCATCTCAGGCAGACTCCTAAATGCAGAGCCAATTTTGTGTGTCACCCATGGCTGCAATTTGAGACCACTGCAGTGCGTATTTCAGAGTGCCTAATAGAGGTCTAGGTATACAGACCTCCCATTGTGCTGAAAATTAGGGCATGACTGTGTACCTGTCATTCTGTCACCTGGGGAACCCTACACTCCCCCATCCCCCCCAAGATCCCCAAGATCCATTACTTAGACTCCCTGCAGCACTAGTCCATTACTTGCCAGGGTTGCATCGATGCATTAAGACGATGATGGGCACTGCCTATCAAAGCACTATGTAGCCATTTAAGGGAGTGCTCATCTTTAAACAACAGAGAGGCGGTGATATTTTGGGAGGGCACACAAAATAGTTTAACCCCCCCCCATGTACACACATGTGCTTTGAAGTATAGTAGCGTGTTTTCCTTTTTGCTAAAAACAGGTGATTTTATTTGCTCAACTCCCTCAAACAAGGGTTGGACGTTTTTAGCTCTTCAGTCAAGGGACTGAAATATTTTACCCCCCAACCAAATACACCATTCCCTTGTTGTTATAAAATGAGCATTCCCCAAGGGTTAAATCTATTATATTCATTGTGATTATACCTCCATACAGACAGCCGCTCATTTTACACCACACGTTCTGGAGGAAGTAAGGTAAGTCAAATCAGGTAGAAGTTAAACATGTATAATGATCATACATGTTCAGTAAAGAAATAGATAAACCTGGAGGAGTAATGCCATCCCTTAAAGTATAGAAATACGATACTTGAAAAAGCTTTGAACTGGAGTTTAGTAACTTTTGTTTGAAAAAATCCATTAAAATGTAACATAACTTAGGCCAGTTAAACGTAGATACAAATTGACAGAGAAGTCAATCAGATGTATAGCATATCTTGTATATGCCTGCCATGAATTAGCACCAAATATCAAAGGGTGCTAATACTACTTGAATGGGGGATGACACATATGTAATATTGAGAAATATAAACATAATCTAATTAGCTATAACTAAGCTATGTAACTCTCTTTTACCAGGGTTGCCATCACTCAGAATGAAGCAGTTGTCAGTTCTGAGATACTGGGTGCCTGGATTGGTGCCTGGATTAGTGCTTCTCACACTGTGTGCCAGCAGTCAGGCATCCCGGGTCTTACTGGTACCCTGGATATTCAAGAGTCACATTGACCAGTTCTCCATTATTGGCGAGGACCTCGTTGACCGTGGACATGATGTGTATGTGGTGGCTTCAACAAGTATACCGTTCCTGGCAGAGATGAAGAAATCCCGCCTCAAAGTTGTCACATACGAGGCAGTCGAACCTGACATCTACTCCCAACATGGTTTGATGAAGATCTTCCTGACCACACCCATGAATCAAATCTTCCGATCGACATCCACCGGCTTTGGAGAAACTTGTAGCAACCCGTTGAAAGACCAACAGTTGTACAAGACCCTGAAGGGTCTGGAGTTTGATCTGGCTATAGTTGATGCCTTCCCGGCTGGCCGCTGTATGCTGGTGTTGATGCACAGACTCGGGTTGCCGTATGTTAACCTGCTGACCACTCAGGAACGCTGGTTGCTACGCAACCCGGCTCTGCCTTCAGACACACCCTTCATCTTTGGAGAAAACCCACACACAGCTAAAATGACCTTCTGGCAGCGGTTGGACAACTTGTGGTCCATCATCGACTGGACGGCCTTCACCAATGTGCCATACATTGAGGATGATTTCCTGAGGGAGTATTTTTTCGGGACAACACCGGTTCCTCTCAACGAGCTCACAGGTCGTGCCTTACTCTGGCTGTTTCACCAAACCCCGCTCTTGGATTATCCAGGACCCACAATGCCTAATGAGGTACTAGTTGGTGGTCTCACCACTAAACCAGGGAAGCCATTACCAGATGACCTTGAGAAGTTCATGGCTGAGAACCCAAATGGTGCCATTGTTGCATCTTTTGGCTCAACGGGAACCCGGCTTCCACCGTTCCTCTTCGAGGAGCTTCTTGCTACTTTTGAGTCGGTCACGTACAATGTAATCCTTCAGTTTCCTGCCGAGATGAACAGAACCGTCCCGGCTCACATCAAACTGTTGCCATGGTTACCACAGAATGACCTGCTTGGACACAAGAACACCAAGTTGTTTGTGACACACTGTGGGACTAACAGTCAGATGGAGATGCTCTACCACGGGGTCCCAATGGTCGGCCTGCCCATCTACGCTGACCAGCTCTACAATGCCCGCCGCACTGCCTACCATGGGTTCGGACTCTACAGGGAAATGCTGAAATTCAAGGCAGCAGATCTTATAGCAATGATGAAGGAAGTGATTGAGAATTCTACTTATGCTGAAAACATCCAGGCGGCCTCCGCTGCTTTCCGTGACCAGCCGATGACGCCCTGTGAGAAGGCCCTGTACTGGATAGAGCATGTAATAAAACATGGCGGGCGTCATCTGCGCTCCCACGCCCTGGACATGGTGTGGTATGAGTACCTCATGGTGGACATTGTGCTGTTTGTACTTGGAGTGGTCAGTGTGGGTGTGGTGGTGTCTTGTTGTGTTGTGAGGAGGGTCCTCTCCATGCTGTGCGGTAGGAAACACAAGGTCAAGGCAGAGTAATCAGTTTTGAAAATCTACATTACATATTTACTATAGTGGCGGATTTAGGGGCTAGAAGCGGGGTGCATGATCCCTCTTTTTGCCTGTAATTGAGAGTTTATTAATCAATTTTTTACCCCAATTTAGCATAAATTATCCTGAAATTGGGGGCACACCCCCAACCTTTAGGCTACACTGCCTCCTTATCCAAATCCTGGATCTGCCACTGTTTACTATCTGCTCTGGTGATGAATTTTTAGTTTTTGCTCATAAAATGTCATAAAACTTGCAAAATACAGTCCCTAGTATACTCAGAAAAATAAAATATACTATGCACATGTTTCTAGATGACTGTTTCTGGTGATATATGACAGGTGTTGGAGCTTCCCCAGGAAACCTTCTCCCTGATCTATGGCCCATTCCAACCACAGGCTTAAACTGAGGAGCATGCTTGACTACTTTGATTTGATTCCTGTGTATACCATCAGGTACAACACAGGAAGAATCCCATCATATTTCAACCCTACTTTAGGTCTCAGTGAAGGAAATCGTTCTTCTATATATTTTAATATAGCATTACACACGATATCAACTATCATGTAATGGGCAACATATATATGCCTAAGAGAACATAAATGATGCCACCACTGTGTTCTTATACCTTGGAAATGTGGATTTAGCCAATCTAATATTTGCAAAGACTGTGCATTTTGGTAATGGCTACCCCAATAGGGTACACAATATGAATGGGAGAGGAAATCTGATACTCTCATAGTATTCCTAGACCCGGAAAATGTGGATTTAGACAGCTTAAATGACTCAATAACATCATTTTTCACCAAGGTATGGCCAAAATCGTGAATTTCGGTAATGGCTACCCTAATATGGTTCAAGATATGAATGGGAAAGGAAATCTGATGATCCCATGGTATTCCTAGACCCTGAAAATGTGGATTTAGATAGCTTAAATGACTCAATAACATCATTTCTCACCAAAATATGGCCAAATTGATGATTTTCGGTAATGGCTGCCATTATCAGGCCCTATTTCAAAGAAAAATGATTTCTGTGTGTGGCATCCACCATTGTTGCCGAAAACTTTTTATGTACACAGGCCACATTGGCCTGTGTAGTGAGATCTTACACAGGCCATTTGACTTCTACACAGGCCACATGAAACAGGCGTGTATACATTGATGTTATTTGAAGGATTTAATGCTAATTTATATTGATGAATACTGATGTTTTTTAAATGATAACTGCCAAAATGAATTGAGAAATGTTTAAATTCATTGAAAAATGGTTACATAGCCATAACTTTGCTTCTAATAGGACTATCTGTAAAATTCTTTCACTGTTGGAAAGCTATGGTCATGGCCGGCCATTGTGGCTGATGTCTGATGGCCTCACATCAGTCATAACAATTCTTCATCGGCAAAAACCGATGTGCCGATGTAACTTCGGCAACACTGCATCCACCCTAAACCTGATCAGTGCAGGTCATACTAAAAGTCTGGCATGGATGCCACCCTGTAACATTCCGTTCCTCCTAAAGTGATTTCTAGACGTCATTTGAAATTCTGCCTCCAGTCTATACTATATATTCTACAGCATTTATACATCTATCTCTCCATCTTTTAACAAGAGATGGCGCCACTTGAATGATATACCTCACTTATCGACACATGTCTTGGCCATTGGCTGAGATCCAACTGTTTGGGATCTAGATAGCAAATACTAGGAGGGGAATTCCCCTGTAACATGTTTGGACCCCTTCCAGAGAAAATTTGTCTGTCGACCTCTCTCTCAGAATTCTACATACATGTATATTGACCGACTTATTCAGGGTAGTACAAAAACACAGTGTACACAAAGGCTGTATGTTACGCACGTGGGGATGAACCTGCCAAGTCACTAGACACCACCCATTTTACCTGTATTCTTAAAAGGCCCACTTTTCCAGTAATCGTAATCCAGGCCTATCCTCTAGATGGCACCACTGTAAGTTGGTAACATTGCTGTATATATCGGGGGGCTCTGCCCCGCACCCCCTTTTTCTTGGTCTCTTTTTTTTCCTTTTTCTTTTTTGAAACTGTAACAGAACTATAGCTGAATCTATTTACCACTAAAGGATGGGATGGGATGGTTAGAACTAAAGGAAAGGAAATTCAGACTTGCAGCCTTACAGTGGCACCATCTAGAGAAGAGTGGGGAATTATCAAGATTACAGGGAAAATGGGTGGCGTCTAGTGACTTGGCAGGTTCGTCCCTTGTTGCATATGTTACAGATGTAGGCCACACCAAAAGGAATAATGTTGGTGTGGGGATTTCTCTATCCACAAAAAGGTATGTGTGAGGTATATGTTTTTAAAGATGGAGACACAAAATTGCTATACCAATGATAAATTGCCACAGCCGAGATCAGAGGTTTTTACAATATGATAGAATAAATAATTTATTTTAAAATAGAGCATTTGAAATATGTTTCTTACTGTTCACATGGAGGAAACTGTCAAAAAATGTGGGACAATTTGAATTTTTGAATTTTTATTCAATTTCAAGTAGCATTAATTACCAAAAATGTATCAAGAGGGGACCAAAGGGAATATCGCATGGCATCATTCTGCATCACAATGAACTCATATTCCCACTGTATGTGTGCTAACTAGATGCTCTCTGAATGTATGGAAATCAGAAAAAATATAAAAGCTATATTTACATATAGGACTTCAGCTGAAGCAAAGCTTTCTTCCTCTACACAGAGTAGGATACACATTGACTTGACATTCCAGTTCTTTTGTTATTCACATCTTTATGTGCATCCATATTGTAATAGCTAAACCGCAAGGGAACTTCATAATACTAGTTTATTTTGAAAATAAGACATTATAATATCATTATTAACACTAGTAGGATTTTATAGTGAAACACTCTATGATCTTGTCCTAGTATGTTTTAGCACAATATGGCTGTGTCTCACAAACTTGGGCCAATGTTTTCGTTTCTGACTGGATGCCATCTCTGACCGGGTGCCTTCTCTGACCGGCCAGAATGGAAACAGTTTATCTAGGGCAGATGTAAATTGAATTTGGTTAATGATGTTATAACTCTTTAAAGTAGTAATTAGTTGCCCACTTTTATCATCATCTGCCATAAATAAACCGTTTTCATTCAGGCTGGTCAGAGATGGCACCCAGTCAGAGACGAAAAATTGGCCCAAGTTCCCGAGACACAGCCAAATATGGCTGTATTATGTTACAATTAGAATAGTTGGACAGTAAACCACCATCTATGATATAATCATGTAATACTACGATCTATGAATTAACCCTTTCCCTGCCGATACTGCATATATGCAGTACCAATGTAAAACCAATACTGCATATATATGCAGTACTTTTCAGTATACCAAAAACCCGATACTGCATATATATATGCAGTATCGGGTTTTTGGTATACTGAACAGATCTATACTGTCAGGCTGTTCATTTGAACTACACGAATATACTATGTAGAATGAGATGAGATTGAAAATTAAAGTGGTTACTTTGTAAGAATATTGTTTGTAAATCTAAATTTGTCTACAATATATTACAAGTCTTTGTCTGAGTCCCACTATGTAGAATTATATGTAATGTGTTAAACATAGATTTACGTCTTCAGGAGCTACGTAAATCAGACCTGCAGGTTTGAGATTGGTAAATAAACCTTAATGTTTTGACGTTGATAAACCTACTAAAATTACGTAGTTCAGACCAAAATTCAACGTAGATTTACGTCTGACCAACATCGTTGTGTTTACTGGGTATGAAGTACCAGGGTAGCTCAAGTATGGCATATAAATAACACTCCAAATTAAATTCGAAATACAGAAATGATCCAATTTGGCCAAAAAGTACCCCAGTAAACAAGCTATGCAACCTGAAAATATGACTCATTGTAAACCGAGAAATATATAAAATTTGTGCTACAACCTGTTATGTAGTGCCAGTTTTAGTAGGACATTCTGCACACCCCCAGTAAGGAGATGATTGTTGATTGTGGCAAATAAACAATTTAAAAAAGATATTCAGCAGAGTAGCGGCCCTTAAAGGGTTACGACTGATTTATTGTCAAGAGTCAACAGCCCCTGCCCCAGAGCCAGCATCTAGAGGAGGGCAGTGGGTTGAGTGCCATGACCTGATATCACTGCACACCACTGTCTGTTCAAACATGGCCCTTGTGTGAACATCTAAAGGGCCTTCATGATCCAGGGTACAGCGGGCGCAGTCAGAGACAGCGCGTTTAGGGATGAGTCATTTATTACCTTCTGTTATTACCCACTGTTAAAATAGCATGGGTTCTATCACTTTCTTATTATTGTATGTATACTAACATTAATATCTAATTGACCTAATGCCATTAGTTTCTTCTGAATTCTAAGATTGCTATCTTGTCAAGTAATATCGTCAGGCATAACTTCCCTGGGAAGTTATCCACATAATAGTGAGGAACTATCAGTGCCCCCAGGTGCCTCTCCCTAGAAGCAGCAGTGGAACTCTCTACCACAGATAGAGACTTTGTTTTTTTTATCACTTTTCACTTGTCACTTTTACAATGGTGACATGTGTAGCGTGTGACAAGACCTATAATGGTAACAGCAAGTTGTGCTGTGGAGTACAAAACCCAGCCAGGGAGCAGCCTGGGGAAAAGCCACCTCATTATGGAGGCTTTTCCTGTTTTTTTTTCTCCTCCCTCCCCCCAACTGAGGGTCTGTTTTTCTTTATGACCCCCCCCCCCCCCCCCCCCCATATCTATCGAGCCCCCCCCCCCCCTCAGCGGGCAATAAATGACTCGGCCCTTACCGAGGGAACACTGTTATAGCGGTTTGTGTGGTTAGGCAAATAACCTCAGTTTGTATGTAGGATACCTTACAGAATATACTGTATGTAAGGTAGTATACCGAAGGACATCTATGGATATAACTGGATAACAGGGAACAGTTGCCCTGTAACTGGTTTCCCTACATCTACAGTGTCAGGACTGCGAGATAAAGGGTACACACTTCTCATGGTTCCAACTTTTACTGGAATACAGTGGATATGTAAATTATACAGTTTCAATCTCATGGGAGACTTGTTCATCTAGTACTCTAGATACCCACATGAGATATCAAAACAGTCCACATCATTTATATTGAGCATTGGATATCCCTTACGTATAGCGCTGTATGATAATAGTGTGTGAAAAATATGCATTGATACAGCAGAACAAAATACAGCATTTTACTACATCCATTCTTTAGTTACATATGCAGAGATGAACTAGATGCATCACCTACACACAGAGCATAGTTGAGATATTTTAGTCCTAAACAAAAACTAATCTGGAAGTACAGAATTAGAACTGGACATCTGTTGGCTTATGTAAGGGTTAATTTGGATTTTTAAATTGTTGTGCCCACCTGATAAAATGGCAGTACGGGCACGATTGTTGGCTGTGCTGTTGTTACTTCTAACACTGAGTGCCCCCACTCATGCTGCCCGCATACTGCTCGTACCATTCCCCTTCCCGAGCCACGTCAACCAAGCGATGAAAATCGGCAATGGCCTCGCTGATCGTGGACATGAGGTTTACCATCTCAACTCCCCGAATCTGCCCAATCTGGAAAAATATGAATCAAGCCGCATTAAGATGATTCTGTACAATGCAGACGAGCCTGACTTCTATACGAGTTATTCAGAGGAAGACATGTCAGATTTGATAATTAAATCGATGGATATTACGATGATTGAACAGTTCAGGACCCCAGCACCAGGCACCAATGCAGTATGCAACAATCCACTCAAGGACAAAGCTCTGTTTGAGAAGCTGCGTGCACTGAACTTTGACATGGCCATCGTTGGCGTCTTCCCATTTGGTCGGTGCATGCTCGTCCTCATGCATAGGCTAAACATACCCTACGTAAACCTGATGACTATCACGGAACCCTGGCTGATGAGGAATCCTAGTTTGCCGTCCGCTTCACCCTTCATGTATGCTGATAACCCGTACACACCCAAGATGACGTTCTGGGAGCGGCTACACAATCTGTGGTCATTCATCGACTGGTCGGCTTTCACAGGGATGGAGTGTATTGAGGATGACTACCTCAAGAAGTTCTTCTATGAGACAACTCCCGTCCCACTTAACAAACTGGTCGGGGAAGGTCTGATCTGGCTGATAGATCAGACACCCGTCATGGACTACCCGGCTCCAACTATGCCCAATGAGATCCATGTTGGAGGACTAGCTGCCAGACCGGCTAAACCTCTACCAGAAGAACTTGAGGAGTTCATGATGTCCAATCCAGCAGGAGTCATCGTGGTGTCATTTGGGTCGATGGGAGGTAGCATGCCAATCAATATTTTGGAGAAAATGATTGCAGCTTTTGAGTCGGTTGAGTACAACGTTGTTCTTCAGTATGCCCACAAGGAACCTAAAAATGTGTCTTCTAGAATAAAGTTGTTGCCATGGTTACCACAGAATGACCTGCTGGGACACAAGAACACCAGACTGTTCATCACACACTGTGGGGCGAGTGGTCAGTTTGAGGCCTTGTACCATGGAGTCCCCATGATCGGCTTCCCTATTTTTTCTGACCAACCTTTCAATGCCCGGCGTATGGAGTACCATGGGTTTGGACATTATATGGACCTCAGGACATTCACATCTCATGACTTGGTTAAGATGATTGTTAAGGTGATGGAGAATCCTAAGTATACCGAGAATATCCGTGCTGCTTCTGCCATATTCCAGGATCAGCCGATGACGCCCCGTGAGAAGGCCCTATACTGGATAGAGCATGTTATAAAACATGGCGGGCGTCATCTGCGCTCCCACGCCCTGGACATGGTGTGGTATGAGTACCTCATGCTGGACATTGTGCTGTTTGTACTTGGAGTGGTCAGTGTGGGTGTGGTGGTGTCTTGTTGTGTTGTGAGGAGGGTGATGATGATGGTCTGTGGTAGAAAACACAAAACAAAAACTGATTAATGAACACCAGTTTACAAACTTTTAAAACTAGACATAATTACTGCATAATTTGATACATGTAGTGACAGCTCTAACAGTATGCTACTGCCTTTCTATAAGGATAAACATGACTAGTAATAACTGTGATTTATAAATCTACGCGAAGCACTTTTTTAATCAGCTTCAGGCAACATCAGTTTTCACAACAATGCTATATGTATTCCCAATACTTGTGTTGGCTAGAAAAAAATATGTGAACCATGGTTTAGGTACAGTATTAGCAGCGGTGTTAATAGGAACTAAATTTCAGTAATGTAATTTAAAACTTGCCTGGATTTAATACAGTGCCACTCTAATATAAGAACAGGGGATAAAGGGGTCTTTAATTTGTTCTTAACCTTTAAAATGTAATTTTGAATCGCAGGGGTGAAGCTCCAATTAAATCAAAAGCTTGCAGGCGCATTTTCATGATGATATGGTATGCATTATAAAGATCCTTTTGCATCTTAATACAGCTATTCAGATGCACTTATCTTGAGCGTTTATGACTATGTATCATGAGATCAGTGCATTTCCCGTTCCTGTCCGACCTGCATTAATATGCTCAAATCAACTAAATATTTACCATGATTATATGAGTGCTTATGATGCATTGCACTATATTTTTCTTTTTTCTTATTTAATGATTTTTCTCCCATTTTATCTAACTAAAATGCCCATTTCCCGTTCCTGTCCGACCAGAAACAATTGCCCTCAGACAATATGTATTTTTTATACACCACAGTAATAATTGGCCAGCATATTATATTGTTAATATATTTTAACTAAAGGTTGAAAACATCAGTTTATCTCCCTATCTCTAGTCAGAATATGACTTTCTTAAACATTTCATCAATACCTAACCTTGGAGTTTTTTACTGGGCATACTTTTATTTAGAAACATGCAATAAGCACTCAAGTGAATTGTCAAGAGACATATGTGATGGAATTATAGATAAAAATCATAATATTCTTATATTGTTCATCATTTATTCCTGGTCAAAGGGCTGGACAGGAACGGGATAAGGCTGGACAGGAACGGGATGTTTGATTTCTTTAGGTATTTCATGTACTGTGTTCATGGGAAAAACGAATCATAAGCACCCACATGTATTGCCAAGAGTCATATCTAGCTGATTTTCAAAGAAAAATAATCATGTTCTTACATGGTTTATCATTTATTCCTGGTCAAAGGGGTGGACAGGAACGGGATATGGCTGGACAGGAACGGGATATTTGATTTCTTTAGGTATTTTGTGTATTGTGTTCATGGGAAACAAATCATAAGCACCCACATGTATTGCCAAGAGTCATATCTAACTGATTTTCAAAGAAAAATAATCATGTTCTTACATGGTTTATCATTTATTCCTGGTCAAAGGGGTGGACAGGAACGGGATATGGCTGGACAGGAACGGGATATTTGATTTCTTTAGGTATTTTGTGTATTGTGTTCATGGGAAACAAATCATAAGCACCCACATGTATTGCCAAGAGTCATATCTAACTGATTTTCAAAGAAAAATAATCATGTTCTTACATGGTTTATCATTCATTCCTGGTCAAAGAGGTGGACAGGAACGGGATATGGCTGGACAGGAACGGGATATTCGATTTCTGTAGGTGTTTTGTGTACTGTGTTCATGGGAAACAAATCATAAGCACCCACATGTATTGCCAAGAGTCATATCTAACCGATTTACAAAGAAAAATAATCATGTTCTTACATGGTTTATCAGTTATTCCTGGTCAAAGGGGTGGACAGGAATGGGATATGGCTGGACAGGAACGGGATATGGTCATATAGGAATAGTTTTTTTTACTTCTGTAGACAAAGACAAGTCGTGAGGTGCTTTATATGCTATGTAGGAAAAGGTAGTATGCCATATAATATTTGGGATTTATTGTGAATATTTAAATACCTTTGGTTTGAGAAGAATACTGGATAAAGTGCCATGGACAGGAACAAGATCCACAGCAGTAAAACATGAATATGACAATAATGGTCGAAACATATGAAAAAGCAATATCCATGGTTAGAAGGAGAATATTCATGGTACAATTTGGTATATACAAAAGTATATATAAATTCATAGAAAATTAAATACAGTGTCAGGGAGGTATCCCAGGCCACATAGGAATTGTGAAAAGCCCCAAAAAAATGATAAAATTGATAAAATTGATAAAACTAAAAGTGCCATGTAATAGAGTTTGATGAGTAGTGTATACATGAGAATTACATATAAGATTTGAGAATATTTTTGACAAGTCGGACAGGAACGGGAAATGCATCAATCTCATGATACTGAGTCTTATATCTATGTATAATCATTGGCCTGTGTGATCCCTATCAACATCTCAAGTAAGCAAATCAGTCAAGTACTATTCTTCCCAGATAAGAATCCTTGGCCAGAATCTCTGTGTAAGTCTAGATACAGAGTACACATGTAGATATGGTCAGATTCTCATAGTGCATGCCTTCCTATCAAGGTGCTACTTTGCATATCATGAATACTGTAAACCCTGCTTATAAGCTAATCTATTTTGCCAGTGTAGAAGGTTTCATTAAAAGATTGTATGTGAAAAATCATGTGGGGAGAAATCCATTTACATCTATTCAATTCACTGGCAGGTTGTTTGTGCATAGATGTTTCAAACTCAAGATGGTTTTTGTATCTAATAAAACATTAAACACAACATTTTATGATATGTATAAATCTGTCTTAATTAAGATCCAGAATGGGGGGCTCACAGGCCCACAAGCATCCAAATGGGGGGGGGGGGGCGGGTCGCCACATGACAGGGTTTATGTTAAGGTAATAGATGTGTTCATATATATATTCTGTAATTCAGCAAAATCTCTTACCTTAAAGCTGCTATTATACCTCAGATAAATTTCTTCATTTGCATTTCAGATGGTTACACCCCTCTTATAAAACTCTATTCTGACATAGAATGAGTCTTGAGTATGAGTGACCTAGCTCACGTGAGTGCACAGACAAAGGTTTACAGTAAGTCAACAATCTAACTTAAGTCTTGAAGGGCGATGATAGGGGACGCTATCGCTACGATAAAAGTCTGTTGTTAATATGTGCATGTTATGGGGGACTCTGCAACCCAATCCCTGTTTTTTCTTTCTTTTTTCTTTCTCTTTTCCCTCTTTTTCCCATCTAATATCCAAGACTAAGACTTGAGTACGATTGCTGTAAGACTCCCTGTAAATGTTTGTCCATGCACTCGCATGAGCTAGGTGCCATCTGCGAGTCTTGACATACATAATCTGTATATGTGGCACGATCTGCGAAAAGGGACCTTAGCGCAGGGTGCATGAAGGTCCCTTTTCCCAGGCCATGTCACATATATGTCTCCCATCAGTATAACTCTGTGCTATCAATATTTTGCTTATCTTTATGTGAGGATACAGTGACATCATACTATTCCTTATTCAAAATCCCTCATATTCTTTCATTTATACCTGTAACTTTGATGCTCTGTCTCTCCCCAGTGGGCACAAGTGTCAGCTCAATGTGGAACCAACCATCTGTCAACATTGATTCAATGTTTTCTGTGGGCAGAAAAGCATTTCGATTTCCTTAGCTTGGACAGTGTGAACAAGTAACATGAAGCCTGTGCCATGGTGGGTCAATACCAGAGGCTTTCTGAGCAAACAGGAATAATCAAAGATATGATAAGGAAATCATGAATCTCAGGAAACTTGATTCCCATGCCTCTCAATATGTAAATATACGAGCGACACAGATGAAATTCTCATATTTCCCTACTCACCTGTCACGATCTATACCTGTGTCTTAGATGCTTTGTTCCTCATACCTTGCTATAACCTACAGTGGACCGCAGACAGGTCCTGGACATTGATAATGAACAGTCTTGTTATTATTGTAATGGTATATGGCTCCCTCATGAGGACCTCTGTCTTCATGATCCTGCTGCTGGTCCTTGCTACCTTTGACAACCTAACCTTATGGTCATATGCTCTTGCTGTGGATGAAGTTTATAGCCTACTTCCTCTCTCCACATCACTATGGTTCTGTCGTGTCCTTTTGTTCAGCTTTTACACTGCTTCTAATTTTTCCTCCTGGTTGATTGTATTAATATCTGCTGAGCGTACAATAGCTGTATTCTGGTCCCTGAAAGCTCACATCTCCTGTACAAAAAGGAAACTATTTTACACAATTTTAATGCTCTTTGTAATGATTTGTGCTGTTACCATTCTGCTTCTGTTCAATGGTCATCTAAGTACAACACATGGGGTGACCAGTTGTCACACTTTTGGATCAGGAACTTTAGTTGATACCCTCCATTCAATATCACTGGCATTTATGTACTGCATCATACCTTTCTGCATCATCTGGGGCCCTTGATGGGGGGCTCCTCATGTTGCATGTCGGACTTAAGAAATGTCCTATGTCCCATGTCACTATAGAAACCCCCCATGTCGCTAGTGTCACTAACTCATTGACTATTAAGACTATGAAATACCGGTAATCATATTAATGAGAAAATCGTACTAAGCTAGTTGGCTGCCCTGGTCATGCCCATGAATTTTTGAAATTCTTCAGAATAAAATTCTGCATTCTGGTGAGTTTTGAGAGCATTATACTATATGTTGCAAGCTATGAGGCCATTCTCATTCATGTCACTAAGGCCAATGTCGCATGTCAGACTTAAGAAATGCCCCATGTCCCATGTCACTAGTATGGCCATGTCCCATGTCGATTTTAAGGAATGTCCAATGGCGCCATATCGGACTTAAGAAATGATCATGTCGCCATATCGAATTTAGGGGTCTAGGGCCATTCATCTCTGTTTTAAATGTGATGACGCTGAGAAAGATCCATGCTGGGAGAAAATTCAGGGATAAACATAAGACATCACAACAAGGACAATCTGCCAGTATGAACAGTAGTTTAACTATGACAATGTTTGCTGTGTGTGTTGTTTTTGTGGTGATTACTTTACCTGCGAGAGTTTTGCACATCTCCGCTACAATATCAGAGTTCTGTGGAATGAATCTCAGTGCAGCACACTATACAGTTCTCAGAATAATGTACAAACTGAGTCTTATAAATCACAGCATGAACTTCCTGCTGTACTGCCTCACTGGGTCTGTGTTTAGGCAGACATTGGTGCATCTTCTACAGTCCTGCAAACTGAGGAGGGGGACCAATAACATCCAAGAGTCATGTCCAACAACAGTAGCAGCACAAGTTGTATAGGGCACCTAGGGGAGTGTTCATTTATTAATTACAGGGGGGGTGGTGATATTTCGCGCAAAGGGGCGAAATTTTTATACGCCTCCCTCCTCGAGAGCGCGTGAAATGTTTCGCGCCCTCCACGCCGAAAATTTTTCGCCCATCCACTTTTGAACTATAGTAACACGCGGACTCTTTTGCTAAAAAAGGGGCTAAATATTTTACCCACCCCCCAAGAAGGGTTAGAATTTTTTACGCCCCCCCTCAGTTAGACCACTGGCAGACCCCTGTATTGAGGATAATGGCTGAGCACACTCGTCTGCGACTTGTGATCAGCCTTGACTGTTGCCATTATCCTACATACAGCGGTCTGACAGTAGTTTAACTACTACTGTAAAACCTCGTGTATATTAAAGCCGTAGCTAGTACGCAAGTCAGATTGCTGGTGCGGTTTATAGGATGGGCACAGAGTTAGGCTTATAAGCTAGGTTTTACAGTACATATTACCTCTAGATGGGTTGACTTAGGGCCCACGTAGGAACAACCTGCTGAGGCTCCAGGGGTCAGACATGGCGGCGCCCATGCCCAGTGAACAAAAAACGTTATACAACATTTTATAACGTTATGTAACGTTAAATAACGTTTCTCTAAGGCTCCTTACTATGGCATAACGTTATATGAAATTTTATCACGTTATTTTGACGTAAAATAACGTTTTTTTGTTAGCTGGGTGGCCTAACCCCAAGGGGCCCTATAGGTGGTGCCCTACTCAACCATGGGATACAGTATTCCCGTATTACATGGCCTGTGACATCTTCATTTGTGTAATGGCGAGTGTCATTTTGAATCGTTCCCCCCTCAGTGAGACTGAGGCTGCATTCCACTCAGCCTTTGCCTTGAGGGATATGGCTTCAGTCTCACCTCGGATTTATGTAATCTGATAGATTAGAATCACTTCTAAGTGTCTACAATTGCTTAGTCACCAAATATTCAGCAGTCATGCCTTTTTGCCATTTCCTTTTGCTGTTGTATTTTTGTTTATGGCATTCTAAATGTGAGGGAAAGGATTCAAAAATTAAATTGGTTACTCTACTTTAAAACGACTAAGCTTCAGTAAATATATACCTGGAGGGTTTTTCTGCATTTGTCATATGTCAATATTCGAGCAAGTATCCAAATAAACCTAGACAATCTTGTTTGAGACTTTATCACTGAAACACCATGGAGACAGGGACATGTAAAGAGGATATGTAATAATGATGATGAACTGATAGGAAGTAAGTGTCAAGTAAGATTTAATGGAATATAAACAAATCCCAACGCCCCTTGATACCATCGCTGATGTATTTCACGAGACTCAGAGTCAGGGATGAGGCAGTATCGTACAAAGCCGCAGGCTAAGTGGGATGTGCCCCATCCCCCACAAGTGAAATACATCAGAGCAGTATCAAATTATGTGGCATTTGTGTTTATTTTTTATTAATTTGAAGCCATTTAAAACTACTTTTCGTTAGCCCATTGAATACTGCCACATTGTATTAAATGGGAGCCATTGAATATGGCCCTTCCAGTACTTAAGCATAGTTAATCTTGTATCTCAAAAAAATAAAGGTTAAATCACAGTAAACAAATTAACCATCTCTCAATGTTGATTGAGCATTAAGTTAATGTTAGATCATATTAACCTGCTTGATATATGAGACTTCGAAGAAAGGTTCAGTTTAGGTCAAGCAAAAGACGTCCCTTATCAGTGAATTATATAATATATTTATAATATCAACTGCCCTTCTGTTTCACCAAAATAGACGGGAATGAGTGTCCAACTCAGGGTGCATTATTTCTAATTGGGCACCGAATATAGATGCTGTTTTACACATTTGCCAGTACTCAGAGTAATATGCAGGGATGGGAACTTGGGATGCTCAAATGGAGGCTCCTGAACAGAGCTCCCCTATAGATAACTAGGAATTCTTGACATAAAAAATAAACTTGAAATCAAGGAACAAACAAAGCTGTATTAGGCCACACCAAAAAAAAAGTTGGTCAATGGATTTCACTTTTCAAAAAATGGTGCGAGCGAGCGAAATTCTTTTTTTTTTTTTTTTTAAATTTTTTTTTTGTCAATGGATTTTGTCGGTGGAAAACTGGAGCGAGCGACAATTTTTTTTATTTTTTTTTAACCAGCCTCCGACAAAAGTTCTTATGGACCCCTAACATAAAAATTTATTGGTTGATCTGGGGGAATTACTGGAAGAAAATTTGGAAAAAAAAAAAAAAATTCTCAACTTTTAAAAAAATGAGGCGAGCGAAATCCATTGACAATTTTTTTTTGGTGTGGCCTTAAAATTGCTGAGATGTCATATCATTGGGGGCTCGAATAAATGCTATAAACCGCATGCTACGACCTGTTTAGAAACAATATCATATCTTCTCTGCATCTTTTAATCCATCCCCTTTTCATAGCTGTCATGCAATTTGTATGATATGCCTATATGGGTGTAACATGCGTCATTCCCTTCTCTGATGTAGGCGCCAAACTCACGCAACAGGTACGACGTCAGCGCGCTAGTCCCCGCGACGCCACGGACAGCAGCAATCACAGGCCCAGCAGCACAGTCCTGCCACCTGGTGTGAAACCCAGGCATTGTCTCACCGTTGCAGCTGGTGTTCACTTTTCCTGCTTTCTCTCCATCCCAATCTGACTTCCTGTTTGTAAAACAAAGAAAACATTAAAAAGATGCGCAGGTTTACCCCCTCCTGGGTGTAATAGAAGCGGATTGTTAAGATTATGAGCATCTCTACATCCCGGTGCTTGGCCCTTCTCTGACACAGTCCATAGCTACCAACAGACTAAGGCTACACAGTGCCAGGAGTGAGTGCACTCTCGCGTGACAAAGGATGCTGCACTGAGTGACTGACCATCTTCAGCCGGTTCAGGTAGGTTAGCAAAAAATGCCCGCGCGTTAGGGAGGGTTATTTATGGCAGGGGGGGGGGTGAGCGTTTGGCAAATCGAATACGTCAAAAATAATTGGCCCCCCCCCCCTCGGAATAGGTTGAAAAAAAAGGCCCCCCCCTCGGAATAGGTTGAAAAAAAAGCGCCCCCCCCCCCCTCACCCTGGATCGTTGTCAACTTTATTACAAAAACGATGTTGGTGTCTACTAATTGTATGCATTTAATCCTGGGCACTTTTTTACCTACAATTTACTACCTTGCAACAAATACATCCATTCGTAAGGTGTTTTAGTGTAAACGTCTCATGATACTCGCTGGTGTGTGATAATAGTCAAACCTCAGACACTTGACTTACATACCGTTAGGTTTAGGCCTAAGGGCCCCAGTGCTTATAAATTGGAAGCTCCCATACCCTCAGTGCTTACATGAGGCCGGCACTTTTTTGAAGACTGACAAAACGGTGGGTTATTCTGAGTGTCAAAAGTGATGCAGTGAGAAATTTGCTGGGATTTTGAGGAAAATTTTAGAAAATTTGGAAAATATTGACATAATTTGGTAAAATATAACACAGGCTGTTACCAAAATTCGCGACATTTCAACGTACTAAATTCGCGACATTTTTAGGAATACCCCTAAAAAAAAAGGCCCCCCCTAAGAATAGGGTAAAAAAAAAAGGCCCCCCCCTTTGAATACCCCTAAAAGAAATTGCCCCCCCCCCCTTAAATGCTCACCCCCCCCCCTGCCATAAATAATGAACCCTCCCTTTAATACGAGAGTTCAAAGGGGGGGGGGGGGGGAGAAATTTTCGGCGGCTTCGGCGAGGGGGGCGCAAAATGTACCACACGCTCTCAAGGGCAAGGGGGGGGCATGTCGCATGTCTATGTCGCTAAAAAATGCTCATGTCCCATGTCAATTTTAAGAACTGTCCATGTCCCATGTCACTATGATTTTAAGCCTCATGTGGCATGTCACTGGGCCTCATGTCGCATGTCGAATTTAAGAAATGGCCATGTCGCCATGTCGAATTTAGGGGTCTAGGGCCATACCTATACTATAGGCTATACCGATAGGAGAAGGAAGGTCATGAAGACAAATAGGCCCGGAGGGGAGGGGCAAAACACAATTTGAAAAGATTTCGACCCCTGTAGCTGGTGGCCGTGGGCGCGGGGGGGGGGGGGGGTGCCAGCCCGGAAAAAAAAAGTGAGCCCCTTCCGTGACTGCAGAGGGGTTTTCGGCGACCTGGGCCGTTTTCCAGGCGACTTTTCGACCTGGGGCATTAATTTAAGGGCCTAACACCATTTCAGGGAATGGTCCCTAATAGGGCTATATGCATCATTTAAGTCATAAGATGACGTAAAGATCGAGTCCACCCCTAAATGCCTAATAGGGACCATTCCCTGATCTGGTGTTAGGCCAATTTAAGCGACCTGGCGACTTTTGCACAAAATTGATAAATAGGGTAAAGGGTCTCCAAATCTTCTCTCATTTCCAATTAAAAGTAATCTTATATTATAACGAGTACACATGTATTACATATTAAAGTACAACATTTATTTACAGCTAATTATTTTTGGCCAAGCAATGAAAAGTTAGATCATAGTTATAAATTTATGTATTTATATCTATGCCATTTTTATAGAGACCGGCGCCTTCGGCAACTGGATTTTGAAGTCAAAATAATTCAGAGAAATTCATTTACATGACCCATATATGTAGGCCTATGTAGGCCTACCACCTTGTTTACTCTCCATTGAACCACCCCCTCTAACGTAGACCCACCCAAAATGATGTAGGCCTAGGCTATGCCATTATTCCACATAAGGCCTACTCACCCTAGCACGCTCCTCTACCGTTTTCTTATAGGCTAGGCCTAGCCCTCCCCCCCCCCCCCACCCCACCGTCCATCTAATGCCCGCGGGAAATGCCATCTAGTGGCGCCATCTAGTGGGATGCAATAGAACTGCTTAGTGACGTGATGTTGCTTAGTGACGTAATGTTGCTTTGTGACCTGACCTGACCTGACCTTTGATGCTGACCACCTAGCGTGGATGCTGTTTCTCCACACTTACTTACCGTAAATTCTCGCGTATAAGCCTAACTCGCGTATAAGCCGCACCCCTAACTTTGACAAATTATATAAGCCGCAGAGGGGGTCTGAATATTGCGATTTTGGTACTGTAGTATACTAATAAAAACTCTCGTATAAGCCGCACCCTATATAGGCATGTTTGGTATCAAAAGAAAGCTGAGTCTTACTCGCGTACAAGCCGCGGCTTCTACGCGAGAATTTACGGTAGGTTGTCTAGGAGTAAGTAGAGGTGGACTAAAATGCTCTATCAGGATACAACAAAATTCATTTATAAACTATTTTATTGCAAGCCCCAAGCACTTTATTATAAAGTAATTTTACTGTATACTGTAAATGTAGATATTTTCGCTTGTATACATTTTTGTGAATTGCTAGAAAAAGCACATTTTCACGTGTATTTGAATTGGTGAATTTTGGAACATGGTAGCTGTATGACTACACTGGATAAATATTCACTCTGTACATATTTTCGCACATTTTAAATTCCGCGAAAATTGTGAAAATATGTACAACGTGAAAATATCTACGTTTACAATAGGATGGGGGGAAGGTGCAAAGATTTTCGGCGCCTTCTCTGAGGGGGCCCAGAAATGTTCTGCAAGCTCTAGATGGGGGCAGACATAAACAATTTTTGGGGGTCTTGCCCGGGATAATGCCTCAAAAGTGGTGACATTACTTAAATGCCCCCTAAATAGTCAATGACAATTTGTTCCTACTCTTCTCCCAAGAATGACAAGTGATGAAACTCTTTTTAGAATAAAGGTAAATATCCTTGTGTTCATTGTTCTGTCTGAGAATTTTGTTCTTATTGGTTGGTAGAAAATTATATCTTAAGAGATTTTCACATTATTTCCTTTTTTTTTAATGTAAAATTGAAAAACTTGTTTTGGTATGAAATTCTATAATTTAAAGCAGCTGGGGACTCTCTATTTCCCTTTTTAATTTCCCTTTTCAAATGATTCAGGGTGGAGGGTTTCTAATGGGATAGACCTACCTTGATTTTTAGTCAGCGGTACAGTTGGACTCAATATAACATTAAGAAAATTTCCAATATTAAAAGATATGGATAAATGATATCAAGTGAAATTGACATGTGATATGATACCAGGTTTTCTATTTCTTGTAGGATGCTCAGAAAATGCTGTGAAAAGATAGACCGGAGTCATCTCTTGCTATCGTGAAACGAAGTGGACGTTTCGACAACTGATAGACACCTATAAGGCAATGATATTGGATACATCAGGATAACGCCAGTGTGTGCTAAGACTTTGACACATAATATACACAACTAATTAACTTGATATTGTCAGTGACAGACTTTTTGGGGGAGATAAAACACCATAAGCTGGAAAAGGTAATATTGTGTGTGTGTGTCCATCGTGGGAAAGGATTGCACCAAGGAGCGATCCTGAAACCTACACATGATGACCCACACAGGAGAGAAACCTCATGAGTGTTGTCACTGTAGTAAAGTGTTCAGTACAACAGCTGAGCTGGACACACACATGCTGACCCACACAGGAGAGAAACCTCATGAGTGTTGTCACTGTAGTAAAGTGTTCAGTACAACAGCTGAGCTGGACACACACATGCTGACCCACACAGGAGAGAAACCTCATGAGTGTTGTCACTGTAGTAAAGTGTTCAGTACAACAGCTGAGCTGGACACACACATGCTGACCCACACAGGAGAGAAACCTCATGAGTGTTGTCACTGTAGTAAAGTGTTCAGTACAACAGCTGAGCTGGACACACACATGCTGACCCACACAGGAGAGAAACCTCATGAGTGTTGTCATTGTGGTAAAGGGTTCAGTACAACAGCTGAACTGGACACACACATTCTGACCCACACAGGAGACAAACCTCATGAGTGTTATGATTGTGGTAAATGTTTCAGTTCAGCTACAAGCCTCAAGCAACACAGTATGACCCATAAAGGAAAGAAGCGCCATAAGTGTTCCCACTGTGGTAAACAATTCCTTACACGAGCAGGGCTAATAGCACATGTGAAAACTCACACAGCAGAGAAAACCCATGTGTGTGTAGACTGTGGTGACGGTTTCAGAACAACCACAGAACTTGATAAACACATGGCAGCCCATGGAGTGAAAGCTCACATGTGTTCTCATTGTGGTAGAGGTTTCAGTAAAAAAGGAGGTCTCATGCGACACAGTCTGACCCACACGGGAAAAAAGCGCTTTAAGTGTTCGCATTGTGGTAAACGGTTTCTCACACAAGGAGCGCTTACACAACACATGATGGCCCACACTGAGAAAAACCATGTGTGTCCAGACTGTGGTAAAGGATTCAGTCGGCCAGATAGCCTAAATAACCACATGGTTCTGCACACAGGAAAAAGCCAACATGTCTGTCAAACCTGTGGTAAGGCATTTCCAACTGAAACCAGACTGAATATGCATGTGCGGGTACATACAAACGAGAGGAAGTATAAGTGTGAAGAATGTGGAAAAGGTTTCAATTTCTATGTCAATCTGAGAGATCACATGAAAGGCCATACAGGAACACAACATAAATGTCCAGATTGTGGGAAAGGATTCAACTCTGAACATAATCTGAAGACACATATGGTGACCCATGTAAAGGGGGAGTCTCATGTTTGTCCAGACTGCGGTAAAACGTTCACACGTTTACACGGCTTAGACTTACACATGGTGACTCATAGAGCTGAGAAGTGCCCAGACTGTGGGGAAGTCTGTTCTGGTTTGGACGAGCTGAAACGTCACAAAATGATGCACAGTGGAGACACGCCCCATGTGTGTGCACACTGCGGTAAAGGATTCAGTCTTCTCGGTGTCCTTAAGTCACACATGAAGACTCACACAGGAGAAAATAAACACGTGTGTACAGTTTGTGGTAAAGTGATTTCTTGTTTAAGTGCCCTAAAAGAACACATGAATACCCACACAGGGGAGAAACCTCATGTTTGTAAAGTGTGTGATAAAGGGTTTTCTGCTCTGGCAAACATGAACCGACACATGCTAAGCCACACAGGAGAAAAGCCCTTCAAGTGTCCGGACTGTGGAAGAGGATTCAGCACTTTACCAAATTGTAGAAGACACATACTGACGCACATGGGAAAGAAAACCACTATATATCCAACCTCAGGAAATGCAGTTAGTCAACAAAGTAAGCCAAGGCAGCATGATGTAAAACCTCATGTGTCAATCAAAAAAACTCAAGGCAATAATGTGTCAATCAAAAAAGCTCCAGGCAATAAGAAATCAAACAGGAGTATATTTACTAAAATGAAATCAGACATTAATTTAAAACGGAGTAAGTCATTCCAAAGGCCCAGTGGGATGTCACATCCTAAACTCCATCTAAGGACTCACAGCTTGGAGAAACTACAGCAGTGTTCTGTTTCTCTGAGGAGGTTAAAGACTTTAGATGCTTTACTGAGTGACGTGAAGTGTGAGAAGTGTGTTCAGGGTTTTGTGCAGGTACCAAATCGTGTACAGCTGGTAGCCTATGTGCTGCAATGCACTCAATGCAATTCTTGATGATGGAATAGAAATAACTTACAGTTTCCCGGCTTTTCTCCCAAAACAGAGATTTACTATTTGCCTGTCACTTCCTCAGCTGTACTTACTGTGTGAACATGATTCCAAGGTGAACAGTATTTTCAATGATACAAGAAATACTTTCAGATAACACTTTTACTCCCTTTTCCTCAATTCAAAGCCATGTGGTTGTACTCAACATAGATAGTCCGTGTCACTGACGCTAGGTGGTCTGGTTACCAGACGACGTGGGAGCAACCTATGTTTAGCTCGATAAACTATCAACGTGGATACCTTTATGCTGTACAACTGTACATCTTTTATTGTTGTTGTATTTAGAAAATAATTCGATGAGAATAAATTGCGAGAATAAATTGCGACGATACATTAAAGTTAGTTGTGGGCCTACATTCTGTGCTTATTTTCTATCATCTTTTATGGTCAGCCTTGATAATTAGTGTCAGTTTTTAGCTCAATTTCCTGTGAAAATGGTGCCATTTTCTCGATTTCTCCCACTCCACCCTATGATAAGAGAACCAAATTGGAGGTGATGTTCACACATAGTAACATACAAAGGCCTTGTTTACTATTGAGAAGATAGGGACTGCAGTCGGATATGTTAGCTTTAATATGTCTTTAAAACCATAGAGATATAGTCCTTGTTGAAACGTGTATTTATCCCAGTAGGGGGAGGCGTATAGATGGGGTGGTCCCCATGTCCTATATCAATTTTTAAGCCTCATGTCGCATGTCACTCATGCCAATTTTAAGAAAAGGCCATGTCACCGTGTTGAATTTAAGGTGTAAATAGCCTACCCAAAGACCAAAGGATGGCAGTATGAATGTTTGGGGTAGGCTAGGCCGATGCTAGTCCCTGGGACGCCATGGGCAGCAGCAATCACAGGACCACCAGGACAGTGCTGCCACCTAGTGTGGAGCACAGGCATCACCTCACAGTTGTAGTGGGTGCTCACTTTTGTTGTTTTCTCTCCATCCAAATGCGACTTCCTGTGTGTAGAACAAAGAACTTGAAACCAACATAGAGAAGTTTTACCTCCTTGTAGACATAATAGAAGTTGGGTGTTCATGTGACAAGCATCTCTAGGTGTCATTACTTACCCCTTCACTGACACAGGGCTGACAAACACTGTGCAGGACTGAGTCACGTGACAAGAGTCAAGGCTGAGGCCCAGAGGCTGAGGCTGAGGCTGCTGCAGTGTCCATTTTCAGGTAGGTTAAAGGTCAGGAGGAAGCAATTATTATTCCTCTATGTTTCTATATAGCATATTACACAAAATCAGCCATCTACAAAATTTGTTGGCCATAGTCTTAGCCCTAGTCTAGTTAAACAATCCCTCACACACAATGTTTCAGCCTCAATAAAAGAGTTGACCGTGAAAATCTCAAGAACGTCGCTTTTATGTACAGGTAGTCCCATTTTGCCCTGTTTTGGGCCTAAAATCGACCTTTGGCCACATCAGTTTTTGCATGCCTCAGAAATTCCCCAACCCTTTACATAGCATACAACTACATGTACTATTTTATCTAAGGGGTACTTGGGAACACCTGTGAATTTTTTCACAATTTTAGCCATTTTTGTTTCATCTGAAATATAAACCAATCAGCAGCCAGAACTCCCTTCAATGCAGACCAGAATACCATATGACTCGGTAGATGGTGCGATTTACGTTCACGTGATCTATAGTGGTAGGGAAGGGAGATGAAAATCGGAGGACCTCCAATATATTCTAAAGCAATCTAAATGGTTGACTTGCATGATGTGGATAATTTTTATAATCAGGAATTTTTATTTTAGGGAGTGGTCATTTTTAACAACAGGGGGTGGTGCACTGGTGCCGGGTTTGGGAGGGTAGGGGGGCAAAAAAAAATTGGACCCCTCTTGGGGGGGGGGGGGAGAGATTTGGACCCCTCTTGGGGGGAAGGGGGTGAAAAAAATGTAACCTCTTTTGAGCCCAAAAGTTTGTGTGTTACTATGCCTCAAAGGGTGGGGTGTAAAATTTGGACCCCTCTTGAGGGGAGCGGTCAAAAAAATTTAACCTATTTTGGGCCAAAAAGCCTGCGCGTTACTATGCTTCAAAGGGCCCGCGTGCACGCAAAAAAAGATTTAGACCCCTCTTGAGGGGGGGGGTGAAGAAAACTTGGACCCCTCTTGGCGGGGGGCGGTCCAAAAAATTTAACCTGTTTTGAGCCCAAAAGCTTGCGTTTCACTATGCCTCAAAGTGCCCCCACGCGCGCGCCAATTTTCGACCCGTAAGGGGGGTGTAAACAATGTCGACCCCTTGACCGGGGTGGGGTGTAAAACAAAGAGTTCCACCAGGAAAACTAAGAGTTTTCCTGGTGGTGGGGGCGTGGGGGGGGGGGGGGGTGATAAAGAATACAATCCATTGACCGGGTACTTCTTCTACAAAATCGCCATACTAATGGTCTAAAAGTAACCATTTGAAAAAAGTAATTTCTTGAGGAAATATTTAAATTTAAGCTTTCAAAAAATTGAGCAAATGGCCCGGTTTTTGCAACACATCCCAGAAATTAGCCTGATTTGGTAGAAATTAAATTGCAATTGAATAATCAGATTTTACAATTTCCTATTTCTTGTAGGTGGCTCAGAAAACGCTTGCAGAAGATAGCGCAGCGTCATCTATTAATATTGTGAATCGAGTTGTACGTTTCAACATATAAGGCAATGACGGAGGGTACAGCAGAATAATGCCTGTGTGTGTTAAGACTGTGACAGAAGATACACACAATAAACTAACTTGATTTGGTAAGTCAGAGACTTTTCATGGGAGAAAAAACACCAGAAAAACTTTTGTGTTTTTGTACATTAACTGTGGGAAAGGATTAACTCAAGGAGTGATCCCGCAATTGACTCATGATGACCCACACGGGAGAGAAACCTCATGTGTGTTCACACTGTGGTGAAGGGTGTAGCACAGCAGCTGAACTGGATACACACATGATCACCCACACAAGAGAGAAACCTCATGTGTGTTCTCAATGTGGTAAAGGATTCAGTACAAAAGGATGTCTCAGGCAACACAGTCTGATCCACACAGGAAAGAAGTGCCACAAGTGTTCACATTGTGGTAAACAGTTTCTTACACAATCAAGGCTAACACAACACAAAAAGACCCACACAGAAGAAAAGGCCCATGTGTGTCAAAATTGTGGTAAAGGTTTCAGTACAACAGGAGGCCTCAGGCAACACAGTATAATCCACACAGGAATAAAACGCCATAAGTGTTCTTATTGTGGTAAACAGTTTCTTACACATGATAGGCTGAAACAACACCTGAAGACTCACACAGCAGAGAAAACCCATGTGTGTTCTGACTGTGGTAAAGGATTCACTGAACTAGCCAGCCTAAAGTCCCACATGGTTATGCACACAGGAAAAAGTGAATATGTCTGTCAAACATGTGGCAAGGTATTTGGAAAATTGGGACAACTGACTTGTCACATGAACAGCCATAGAAATGAGAGGAAATATATGTGTGAAGTATGTGGAAAAGGTTTCAATTTCAATGGGAATCTGACAGAGCACATGAGAAGCCATAACGGGACACAACATAAATGTCCAAAGTGTGGGAAAGGATTCAACTCAACCACTAATTTGAAGGCACATATGGTGACACACGTGACAGGGGAATCCCATGTTTGTCCACACTGTGGTAAAACGTTCACACGTTTACATGGCTTAAACTTACATATGGTGACTCATAGAGCTGAGAAGTGCCCAGACTGTGGGGAAGTCTGTTCTGGTTTGGACGAGCTAAAACGTCACAAAATGATGCACAGCGGAGAAACACCCCATGTGTGTGCACACTGCGGTAAAGGATTCAGTTTTCTCCATCTCCTGAAGGGACACATGAAGACCCACACAGGAGAGAAACCTCATGTGTGTAAAGTTTGTGGTAAAGGTTTTATCTGTTCAGGTTCCTTAAAGGTGCACATGCACACTCACACAGGGGAGAAACCTTATGTTTGTAAAGTCTGTGGTCGAGGATTTTCTGGTTTTGCAAACATGAAACGACACATGCTAAGCCACACAGGAGAAAAGCCTTTTAAGTGTCCGGACTGTGGACGAGGATTTACAACCTTAGCAAATCGTAGAAGACACATACTAACACACATGGGAAAGAAAACCACTATATATCCAACCTCGGGAAATGCAGTTAGTCAACCAAGTAAGCCAAGGAAGCATGATACAAAACCTCAGGTGTCCATCAAAAATACTGGAGGCAATAAGAAATCAAACAGGAGTAATATTACCAAAATGAAACTAGACATGAATTTGAAGGTTGGCAGTAAGTCATTCCATGAAGGCTCACACTGTGACCAAAGGTTCAGTGGGATGTCACATCTTAAGAAACACAGCTTGGAGAAACTACAGCAGTGTTCTGTTTCTCTGAGGAGGTTAAAAACTTTAGATGCTTTACTGAGTGATGCGAAGTGTGAGAAGTGTGTTCAGGGTTTTGTGCAGGTACCAAATCGTGTACAGCTGGTAGCCTATGTGCTGCATTGCACTCAATGCAATTCTTGATGATATTGTAAGGTCAGAAAAAGGTGTGTTTTAGGCAACATGGTCCTAAGAAATAGGGTAGTTGGTTGAACATCATATACCGTAAAACCTCGCGTATAAGCCTAACTCGCGTATAAGCAGCACCCAGAGTTACCGCCGATCCTATAAGCCACACTGGCGATCTGAATGTGTCAATTTTAGTACTGTATCATAGTGGCAAAATCTCGCGTATAAGCCGCACCCCGACCCTGGGCCGATCCTATAAGCCCCATTGCCGATCTGATTCGTGTACTAGCCGCGGCTTATACGCGAGGTTTTACGGTACTGTACATATTTTATTAGGTTAGTCTGCTTGTTGGGTCTAGATCAAGTGGGCTCCCAGATAAATGTATTTAGGATAGTCTTGTTAACTAATCTTTTTCCATCTGACACTGTCCTATCCCAATTGTACCAACACCATTTGTGATTGGTAAAACTGATCCTATCAACTCCTGGCTCTATTTGATGGGTGTAAGATTATATTAAGATTATGCTAAGATTATTACTAAGAGTGTGTCTCAAAACATAACAGTAGAACTAGTGGTCCCCTCTCTTTCATTTTAATTTGGTGCATTTAAAATCTGTTTTTGAATTTAAATTGTATGATGTTTGTTGATGTCATCTTGTCTTATTGTACTGTTTTGTAAAATGGGGGGGGGGCATAGGATTACCATGGGGTCGGACGTGAGAGCGGGAGTTGGACACTGGAAATGTCAGGGAAGGGAGAGGGAAAGTCAGGGAAGGCACTGGGAATGTCAGGGAAGGAGAGGGTAGGTCGGGGACTACACTTTCTTAACCATGACGTCAACTAAACGCACACACACCCTGATACCAACATCGATCCACACAGGGGAGAAACCTTTCTTGTGTTACCTACCTTGCAACTTATCATAGTTGCATCAGTGATAATGAGAAAGGGGCATAGCCTTTAATATATTGCACTAAGCATACTTTTAAGGGCCGCATTGTACAGGGTGCAGTATCTTCCCTGACCTTTTCTGTCCCTTCCCTGACCTCTCCTGTCCCTTCCCTGACCTCCCCTGTCTCTTTTCTGACATTCCCAGTGCCTTCCCCGACCTTCCCTGCCCCTTCCCCTACCTCTCCTGTCCCTTCCCTGGCCTCCCCTGTCCCTTCCCCGACCTTCCCTGTCCCTTCCCCAACCTCCGCTGTCCCTTCCCTGACCTCCCCTGTGTCTTCCCTGACCTCCCCTGCCCTTTCCCCTACCTCCCCTGTCCACTCCCTGAGATTCCCTAGCATATGGACCCTATGTATATCCTCCCCAGCCTACCTCCACATTATTATGTCCCAGAGGGATTTCCCCAGGGGTTCCCCAGAATGTAGACTGGTTTATGCAAAACGTCACATTTCAGCCAGGTGAGTTCCGTATTGCAATTGAAAAAAGGCTCAAATATACGGACACAACACGGCAATGGTTCTTTTTTTTTAAATATCAGTATAAGGGCCGTATTTGGGTGCTGTATGTTGGTTGACCGTTCTATATAAACTGGATGTGGTGAAACGGGTCCCACGTTAAAAGCTACGGGTATTTCTTAAGTTAAATCATAAACATACACATCTCAATACTTTGTGAATACAATCTTTATTTAAGTGTTGTGTTGCTCAATATTTTCACAGTCAATAATTTTATAATTATTCTGTGATCGAATATATATTATTGAAGACCAATGTTTAAGATATATGGATTTGCCACACATGTATGTCATACATTGTAACTAAATATTAGGAGGAAAGCATATTGACAATAAAGTTAAAGTTGTTAACAAAAGATGTTTGGGTCTAAATCTGTTTAAACATTATGTCTTATCAATCATCTGCTTTGAAAGTCATTAGCACTTTAATTTAAATGTATAAAAAGGGTAAAAAGGTCATATAGAAAAGTCCCAAAATAAATCTGTCTAGAAGATGAGGTTTTGTGGTACATACATTTGCAATTACTGTAGTGGTCTGTATAAGTACTTATTAGAAGTGTAACGGTCGCGGAAAAGTCATCTGGAGAAAGCGGGATTCGAACCCACGACCTCCTGACTCCAGAGCCAAGTGCTCTACCCCTGAGCTACTTTCCCTGCTGACAACTTATCAGCACCGTTGTTACTGGATCGGTATGGTCCTTATATAGGGGTGTAGGATTACCCAAGTGATACCTCCCTGCGGGTTTATCACCAAGGCGCGAGTAATCCTTGCCCCTACAGAAGCTTATTTCAACTAGACTGTTCCCCCTGCCCTTCTACAACATATGTGCTTATTCAAGATATAGTTTATAGTGTACAATCAGTCATACAACTTACTCATGGGACCTATTCCAGATTTGACATGTATGCAGGCCTATATGATACACTGTAGGAGGCCAGTCTGTTTCCAAAGGAGGGTCAGCGTGTCAAGTAGATATTTGAGCATAGAAGGCTTTTAAAATGAGTATATATATGCAAATCTAACAATCATAATTTTCTATTTCTTCTAGGCCCTGTCAGAAGATGGAGAGATGACATCATCTAATTACATCGTTGGAGAGTCCTGCCATTAGTTGACTCAGTTCCAATAACTGATAGACACCAATACAGCAATGATGGCTGGTATCTGAGATAAACCCCGTGTGTGCTCAGACTGTGGTAAAGGATTTAGAAATTATCTCACCTCCAGTCGCACACAATGAGGCACAAAGATAAGCGACGGTACAAGTGTGGAGAATGTGGCAATATGTACAAAGATAAAAGTGGTCTAAGGGTACATATGATGATCCACACAGGAGAGAAACCTCACGTGTGTTCACACTGTGGTAAAGGGTTTACACATAAAAGCTCACTGACTCTACACATAAGAACCCATACAGGAGACAGGCCATATGTGTGCTCACTCTGTGGTAAGGGGTTTACTTCTTCAGGTGACTTAGGAAAACACACAAGGATCCACACAGGGGAGAAACCCTATTTGTGTTCAGACTGTGGTAAAGGATTTAGAAGATCAGGTCAACTGAAGTCACACACTCTGATACATAGCGATGAGCAACCATTTAAGTGTGTTGAATGTGGAAGAAGGTTCAATCGTAATTCAAATCTACAGAAACATATGGAGATCCATATGGCAGAGAAGCCGCATGCCTGCTCTCATTGTGGTCAAAGGTTCAGACTGCAAAGGTTTCTAAAAAGACACAGTATGACCCATAAAGGGTGTGAGAGATTACATGTTTGCTCAGACTGTGGTAAAGGGTTCCCTTCATCAGTCTACTTAAGAAGACATGCAACGATCCATACTGAAGAGAGGCCCCATGTGTGTACTCATTGTCATAAAAAATTCCGTCTACAAGGTGTTCTAACACAACACATGAAGATTCATATGGGAGAAAAACCCCACGTGTGTGTGGAGTGTTCTAAAGGATTTGTGAGGTCTGGCCAGTTAAAATCACACATGCGAACCCATGAAAATGAAAAAAGCTTTAAGTGTGAACATTGTGGAAAAGGCTTCAATTTTAGAGTGAATTTGAGAGATCACATGAGAACCCACGATGGGACACAGCATAAATGTCCGGACTGCGGAAAAGGATTCAACACAGAACATAATTTGAAGATACATATGAAGACCCATAGCCGGGAGGAACCCCATCCTTGTTTACTTTGTGGCAAAAAATTCATGCGCCTCGAGGGCTTAAAGATACACATGGTGACCCATAGGGGTGAAACATCACATGAGTGCTCAGACTGTGGTAAGGTACTTCATAGTTTGGACGAGTTAAAGCAGCACCGACTGATCCACACTGGGGAGACACCTCACGTGTGTTCACACTGTGGTAAAGGGTTCAAACTTCTTAGTGTCCTAAAGACACACGTAAAGAGTCATGCAGAGGACAAGCCCTATGTGTGTTCAGACTGTGGTAAAGGATTTGCTTCCTCAGGTACCCTTCAATTACACATGTTAACCCACACAGGAGAGAAACCTCATGTGTGTAAAGAGTGTGGGAAAGCATTTGCCTATATTGGTAACATGATACGACACATGCGGATCCACACAGGGGAGAAACCTCATGTTTGTTCAGACTGTGGAAAAGGGTTTACCACCTTAGCTAACCTTAAGAGACACTTACTAACACATGTAGGAGAGAAAACTGGAAATAAGCTCAGTCAATTAAGTCGCCCAAGGGAGCATACAAGACCCCACATACCCACTACAAATTTCAGAGTCAAGGAAAAATCACAAACTATACCTACTACTAAGGCAAACGTTGCCAATGATCTGAAGGACAGTGAGCTATCTCATGCATGCTCATACTGTGGTCAAAGTTTCAGTGGTTTATTACATCTAACAAAACATGTAAAGACTCACAGTGTGGAGGAACTACAGCAGTGTTCTGTTTCTTTGCGGAGGTTAAAGACATTGAAATATGCTGGTGACAAACTGCTTGTAAATCAGGAAGTGCCCCATGGAAATAGTGCATATGGGGAAGCAGATAAGGAGTCGTCTGCAGTGACCTGTACTGTTAAACCTACATGTAAACAGACAGTGACTCGTGACTCCAGTCGCCATCTCTTGACTCAGTCATATTGTACGCAATTTTGTCAGATATGTGTACAAGGTTTTGTTAAAATATCAGATCTTACTGACCATGTTCAAAAACATAGATTATCAAAGGCAACATGTGCTATCGAAGGAGGATGCTATGAGATTAATTCAGCATCTGTACATATACACTGTGAGAAGTGTGTTCGGGGTTTTGTGCATCTACCAAACCTGGTGCATCATGTAGGGTATGTGTGTCACTGCAGTGACTGCCACTCCTGCTGATGTGGGGGGTAGCTGGAGACAGCACATAGTATCAGTTATTTCCTGAACTAAAACCTTCATATAAGGCCTCTTATTAAAGGGGTTTCTCATAACCAAGACCTGGAAAATACGACAAGGGAGTATTTTTTGTTGTTGCTTTTTGTTTTACTTGCGGGCTTAACTGCAGAAAAATCATCCCTTTCATAACCATGATTCACATCTCAATAGTTAAGAGTTTAGTGATCTTCAAATTTGAGAGATTTAAGTTATTTCTTACCTACTGGCAGTATAAGTGTTAATGTGATACCGCATATGCCAACATTTGTCAATATCTACCATTCATGGACATCCCCCCCTCCGAACAGAAAAGAGGAGAGCGGATTAAAGAACAATGTTTTGATTGGAGGAATTATATATGAGTTATACAATTTTGAAATTATACCTGATACATTATATGAAGCTCAAATGAAATATTGTAGACCTGTATGATTTATAGGTACATGGTATTGAGTATAGATATTTGATAACCTAATAATAACATTTACACCTTAGAGGAAGTGTTTGTATGATAGGTGGTATTAAGGATAGGGAAAACCCTCCTTTTTACAGGCAAAAACACAACTTTAATCATCTATAATTTGATGAGTTTTCATCTGAGCATCACTTATTATACACCATAATGAGCTTATATCATGCAGCTTTCAGATTTCTGTGCTTAGAATGACCGTTGCTAGGGATGGAATGCAAATGGAACAAAAACATTCTTTTTTTAAGTTCTGTTTCTTTGGACAGCCCTAATGGATGGAATATCATCTTAAAAATGGTTGGTATGTAATCTAGACATTATTTTCTAGGGAAGGGTGTCTCATTTTATGGATATTCCAATTATTAAGAGGGCTCCAGACGGGTAAATTCGACAAGGGGACAAGGGCACTTCTTAGGATCGACAAGGGGACAAGGGCACTTCTTAGGATCGACAAGGGACATGGGGGTTGAGTGACAAGGGACAAATGGCATTTCTTAGGATCGACAAGGGACACAGTGCCTATGGGCCAGCTAAGCGACAAGTTTCTTAGACTCCCCCCCCTACATTAGAATGCACTATTTTACTTCCATATTTTAACATTTTCCAATCTCATTGATCTCAACAATTCCCTTCCATATTTTTACAGCTCACGGTTGGGAGGTAGGGGGGGGGTCCCAATAGAACTTTTGTGTATGCTTATAAATATACCCTCTCATAAAAGATATCAAGTCTCAAGTTTTCTTGGGGGGGGGGGGGGGGGGTAATACTCAACTGACATTTCTGGTACGTGCTGTATTTGTGCAGGATTCTTTGAGATTTTACCCTCCTTTTCCAATTTCCATAATTTGTAAAAACATGTATACCCCCCTTTTCTCGTTTCAATTCATGCAAATCAAACACGGCCAGAAAATGTATATTGATATAGATATACCAGTAGACATATAGATAAATATCTAGATATAGATAGATATCTAGATATAGGTAGATATCTAGATATAGGTAGATATCTAGATACGGTATATAGCGACAAATTGACAAGTGATTTTTGTTAGTGACAAGTGACAATTCCATTTCCTATGATGGACAAGGGACATGAGACCCCCCCGTCTGGGGCCCTATTAAGGTCTACACAGCTGTTCAAAGCAAGGAAATCGGGAAAAAATCAATGATATTGGAAAATCAACATTATTTTTCAATTTTCCTACTCTGAAGGACTCTGTAGCCCTTAATAATGGGAATATCCATAAAATGAGACACCCTTCCCTAGAAAATCATGTCTAGTTTACATTCCATCCATCAGAGCTGTTAATAATGATGAAACTCCATCCCCTAGGGCTGTCCAAAGAAAAAGAACCTGAAAAAGAACGTTTTTGTTCCATTCACATTCCATCCCTACCAACGGTCATTTTAATGAAAGGGATTTGAAAGGGGCATTATATACCGTCATGATGGTGTATGATAAGTGATGCTCAGATAAAAACTCATCAAATTATAGATGATTAAAGTTGTTTTTTGGCTGTAAAAAGGAAGGTATTCCCTATCCTTAAACATAGAATACATGATGATAATGTTTATGATATTACCTATTTAATAAGGTGTGGGTGGTAGGGGAAACCTGACCTCCTGGGAAGGCTTGTGTCGGTGGAGTGAGGTAACTAGGTCACCTGCAGATGAGTGGTGGAGTGTAGGTGGGACTTACATAAGGTGGGTCACAATAACAGGTAAGGGAGTTACAGTAGGTAGGGCAGTGTGGTGTAGGAGTTATGTAGTAGGTAGGATAATGTATACTATACTGGACAACTCAGAAATTCTTTGCAAATGATCCTGAGATTTATCCCACTCGATGTGGTGTTTGAATCAAATATCAAGACATCAAATATCAGATCGATATTTGACGTTGTCAAGCAGTTTTACTATGTTGTCAAGGTTGTAAAAACAGGGCGTGCTGATTGGTTCACAGGGTGAATGAAGGCTGCGCCACAAATTTCTAATGCTTGTTTTGGGACTAGGATGAATAATCGTTGCAAACTAAGAACTAAAACAAGTTTTCCAGGGTAGTTTGATCCATACTCTTCGATTTTCAATTCATTTCTGGGGTATTCTCACTCTACACTGCAGTAAAAAGCCAATTACTGGCCCTTTCAGAGGGGCCCACGTCAACAACAATCTGTAGCCCTTAGCAACATGACCTATTTCCGTTTCCAAGCGCTCCACAGATGGGGCCCTGAAGGGAGTTCTTTAGAGGCCTTGGATACATGCGTTATTACAGAATGTGATAGCCTAATTTACTTTAAAACCTTTGATAATTCATAACCTTGACCATTGTCTACTTTTTTGTGGGATAAAGAGTGGCCTCTCGAGGTGCCGTGAAGAAGAGCAGATATCGACTCAAGGACACGCCAACAACCTAATTCTATCAATGTATACTGAGGATTAGAGAAGTACATCATGTCAATCACTGCTACTTTAACACTCCTTCTACCTGAATTCTTCAACAAGAAATGTCATCTTGTCCAGTTTTTGCAGGTGTTAGTTTAGCAAATTTCCAGTTTCAGGGCATAGCTAGAGAGTTTTTGCCCTAACATTCTTAAAAGTTGTCAGATTTACTAGCCATGAAAACTGACATGTAGCGGAAAAAAAGTTAAAAGGTGAAAATTGAGGTCGACCCAGCGCTCTTTTGCTAGGCTTGGTCGGGTTACTCGAAACAGCCCCTTTTTTGCCTAATAAAGATAAGGTAGACATTTCTTTAGTAATGATTTTTTAATTTGAAACCTCATCGAAGTATTTTTTATCATTTTGTGATAACATAGCCACTAACAGTGCAGAATTTGTCTTAAGCTTTTGAATTAATAGTTCAGGCATTATGGCTTGGCTGAAGACGGCCAAAATAAAATCTATTTGTACCTTCTGTCAGTGTGCCAAGGAATAATTGAATGCTAATGTTCATACCAGTTTATTACAACTACTCTAGTAAAGCAAATTGAACATGTAGATCTTGCATCTAGCTGTGCATTTTGGACCATAGGTCAGTCATTTCTTGTGAATAAAATGCATATGATAATTTGAATTTATGTTTAATCTTTTCCAGGTCAATTATAATCTGCTTTTTTGAATCAATTTGAAATTACCAACCCATGAACATGTCGAAAGTGTTCTCACAATCCTATATTTGTGAGCATTGGACTGTAGGTCAGTTTCTATTAAAAAATTCTTGTAAATAAAAAATATGATACAGTGAAACATATGTTAATATTTCCTGGGTTTATCATAATCTGTATTTGTTGAATTAATTTAATATTACCAACCCACAAAATATCAAAAGTGGTCTTACAATTCTATAGAGAGTTGTATACATTTTTACTGGGCCAAAGGGCCAATTTCTTAGGAAAGGGCCACTTGACAGGGGCCAATGGGCAAGGATGTCTTTATCCCAAGGACAGTTATCATGCGGGCCACTTACCTGGTGTCAATTTCCACACAGGACCCTATAAATTGCCACATGTATTCCATGCCAATGCTGAAGGATAGAGCTCTGTCACAAGTTGGCGTTCATCAGTTTGACAGCAACAGTGAGTTTTTCATTTTGAAAAAAGTTTTTTTTCTGAAGACATGAAACAAAAAAATTACAATCTTAGAAAAAAAAAATTCTTTGAAAATAAAATACCTCCACTTTGGAAAAAGAAAATTCACTTTGAAAAATAAAAATTCACTTTTAAATCTTTTTTAACGTGACCCTCATGGGCCACCATACTATATCTAGGAGAATTAATATAATCATTTACACCTGCACAGAGAATACATGGAGATAAAGCGAGCTAGAATGAAGCACATCTTCCTCCCAATATTCACATTCATGACGACAGATACCAGTCTTAAACCTGTTGGTACCCAGTCTATACGAAAACGTGCCGGACACCGGCTATAGCTGGCTTAAAGCCTCCTGGACCGGCAGAAAGTCCCAATGACTGGCTGTGATCCTGGGCCACATGCCAGTTTTTACGGCTTGTAGATCGGACCATTATTAAGGTTTCTAGAGAGTTGACTAGAGAGCCTGTATATTATGTAAAAAACACACAAAAGTTTATAAACTATGATTTTTAATATGATTTAGATACCAGTAACCTCTATTCAACATTATTTCCTATCTACATATATCAATTCTTGCCTATTTTCTACATTTCTAGATACAAATATTTCCCCAGGGTATCCGGGCCTGCAAACATTTAGCCGGGCCTGCAGATTTACAAATCTGCAGGACCGATGTCCTGCACAATGAAAAACTTCTTGTATAGACTGGGTACCTTTTAGTATCCTCTATCAGTGTGAAAACCAGGTAGGATTAGAGTTAAACATGTTACTGGTACATGTAAAGGGAGATGATATCATGACTACCTACCTTTGTTCCCTGCTGATTCTATTTCTATTCTACCTGTTTTGTGACTGCATATATATGTTGCTGTGTTGACGTTTGGTGATGGTCTGATAATTCTGGCCTCCCTACATTAGGCCACTCCCTTGAGGACGTGTGACCTGCCAAATGGTACTATGTTTTTTTTGTAAACATGTAGGTAGGGAATATTGTGTCTATCTTTCATGAAATCTGTTTCAAGAAATTGATTAATGCATTGACCATTAACTTCCAGAAACCATACCAAAGATATGCACCTGAGCAGGCACACGATTTTGATACTTATTGAGGGGGGGGGGGGGCTAAAAATATCCTATACTCAATTCCTAGTCTTGGATTGACTGACATTTTTTTGACATGCTGGAGCAATAATTCGCCAACCCCCCACGCCGACCCCCTTATAAAGTAATGTCTTATATATATGTACCAATAGAAGGGGGGACAGGATAATATTTGTGTATTACGTAATAGTTTATGTTTCAGATTAATTGATGTGACTCAATAATTAACATACAATTAATTGTAATTAATTGAGTCTTGTAACAATATTATGACAATGATGTAACTGTTTGCTCACACCAGTTTGGTATTGCTTGTAGAACATCACTTTTCCATATCCAGAGACATTATACAAGATAAAAAATCATGTTGTAGCTTTCAGTAATTGTATGAATTAAATCACATCTGCTGCTGCTCTACCTCTGATACAGATAAATATACAACATGTAAGGGAGTGTTCATTTATTATTTACAGGGGGGGGGGGGTGGTGGGTTTGGGGGGGGGCGTAAAAATTTCCGACCCCTTCTGAGGGGGGGGCGTAAAAAATTCTGACCCCTCTTGAGGGGGGGGCGTAAAAATGTAAGCCCCTTTTTGGCCAAAAAGCCTGCGCGTTACTATAGTTCAAAGGGGGGGGGGCGAAAAATTTTCGGCGCCTTCGGCGAGGGGGGCGCAAAACGTTACACGCGCTCTCGAGGGGAGGGCGTAAAAAATGTTCGCCCCTCTGCGCGAAATCTCACCACCCCCCCCTGTAATTAATAAATGAACACTCCCTAAAGGAAGAAAATACACATATTCTAAATATATCAACTTTTCATCCATGTAGGTTTAAAATACATGTAGGTCTATTATATCCAGAAGATTACAAATAATGTGAAGTATTAGCCCTGTAGCCTTAATATTAATCAGACGGTAGTTCCCCCGCATGCCATATTGGGTGGCTGCAGTCTGCCTTGGATGTCGTTGCCTAAATGTTGTTTGTTGTTCTACCTAAATGTTGTTTGTTGTTCTAGGCCGTTGTGTTGACATATCACTTTACAAATTTTGTAATGAGTGCAGATGTGTCAAGAAAGTCAGTTTGGAAAATAGCTATTTGAATTGACTATGCCAACTGGCCACTGTGAAGTGTGGAACTTATCATAATGGTGCTGGGAAACGCTGCACACTATACGCGGGGGGATCCTCCCAATCGGCATTGCGCCAATTCCTTTCTTGAACGGGTTCATTCTGTTTGGAGAAGAATGTTTATGTATTATGCATTCTGATATATTCTTAGAGCTTATGGACAACTCCTAAATTAATATTTATCCAAAATGCAGAAGCCCTATGGCTATCACTATATGTATAGAGCAGGATTAAATATAATTGTAGTTTAGAGGACTCAATAATTTCAATTAAGAGATATATAAATACGATAGCATTAGAATGGCTTTCATGTTGAAAAAATGTCAAGATTTATCCAAACTTGGAACAGATATTTCAGGACTCCTTTTATCAGTTAAAATGAAATAAATACTTTAGTGTAGGCACTTCTAAGTATTATAAAATGGCATTTGTGGAATAATCATGGTGCAGGCCTACATGTGTTATTTCGTAACCGTGACATACAAACCCACAAATAATCTTTATTTTTAGTATATCTGTTGCTATGGTAACTAATATATCTTGTCAATAATATACTTAAGAAATTAACAATACAATCTTTTCAGTTATGAAAAATGCCCAAAGCAGGTTTCACAAAAAAGAAATATGCTGGCGTTTCTTTAAATGTTTGTTTTGCCTTAAAGAAATTATTAAACACGGGAGAACTATCAATTAAAGATTGATTAAACCTGGGTAAAATTGGGTTAGTTTTTCATCAAGTTTGGAAGGCCAACAGAGAGCAGGGAAATATATTCACAGACAAATGGTTGAGGCACGCTGGATAATCTAAAGAACTTAAATTTAAAGTACTTATTGTAAAGATTACAGAGTGCTAAAAATCTGCCAAAAAACATGGACATACATATATATGGTAAGTTTGAAGACAAGGAGACCCCTCAATCCTTGATTTCCAGAACACTGAACATGATATTGCCAGACTTACCCTAGGAAACATGATTTGTCGTACAATATAGCCAATGCATCTAGCAATTACTATTATGATTCCAATACCAATAAAAGCCAGTCCTGCAGGCCAAAGCTGTTCCAGGCTAAAGAAGAAAAGACCTGGTATAAATAACGTCTTGACATCCATAGGGTTATATTGTATAACAGCAATTAAATACCACATTAATTCAATTCAATTCAATGATGTTGTAACGGGCAGCTATGCTGCTAAAGGTTATGTGGTATATCTATTGTATGTTATTATTATGATGTAAAACGACACGGGTTTTATTATTGTATTCATAACATGTTTTATTCCTTAATGAGTACCGACTGTCTGTTTCACATACCGTCGTTACCATCGTTCGGTTATATACCGTGGTTACCGATACTACCATCTCGTTAAGGGTTTCATAATGTATTACGTAACATAAACACTTGGTGGCGCTGCTGGTATCGTCATGTGACTGCCACAGCCCTGTATAAAAGGTGGACTGCTACCCCAGAGAAGTCAGTTAGGTTTGGGATTGGTGAGGCAACACCAGGCTGCACTCCGGGTTAAACTCTATGCTGTAGTGCTACCCTATTGTATTATTTTATAAGATCAGGTTCTGATCACTGTATAACTGAGGTTACTGTAGTAAAATAATACTTGAGCATTTTCTTTAATAAAGTCGGCTTATATTAAAGTCTTATTGTACCTTGTCTGGTCTTTGTTCTCATGCGTTCACCCAGTAGTAAGTGACCAACTACAATGTCTTACATCTGCTTTACATTGTTTTGAGAGTAGCAATGAATCAAAATAGGCAAAATAAAGAAAAAAGCATCTGTATATATTGTTGGGGGATCTGGTTATTCGTACAATGATATCAAATAGGCTTCATAAATAATAATGAACATGAGCCGGCTGTAGAATCACCTAAGTACCACTGAATAGTTCCCAACACCAGATGTAAATGCTGGTGGGGGAGAACTCACAGGGGAGCATGGACATTATTTTAATTGTAATCTCATTTCATATAATCTTAATAATCTGATAATCTTAACTCTAGGACCATTATCATTGTGCCATCTAGTGTGGAAAGACAATAAGGGTAGGAGCATATGCAATTCTAAGATTACAGGAGATATGCTTGGCATCTAGTCATTTGTTGAGTTCCCCACAAGTCTCAGTGGCCATGGTGTTGTTAGATAATCAGGATTATCGATGTAATTACCATTTCCACTAGTCAGTGCTTATTCCGTATTTTGCATAAAGTTACATGACAACACATTAGTGAGGTTCGCCCCAGAACCCCTGTTTCTTTTTCTTTTGTAAATATTGGGGGCTTTGCCGCCAACCCTCCATTTGCGTCTTGGAATATGTCATGGGCAGAGTTTTAAGATAACGCACAAAAATAATTTGGACTCAAAGATTATGCAAAAATGATTCAAGATTGAGATTTTTAAGGTAATGCAAAATTCCCACTCATATGATCTAAGACTCACCCAATTTTTTTCAAGCTTAAGAAAAATAACTAAAATTTGAGGAGACACATTATATAGAAGTGCAGTTTTCTATCTGATATTGCTTGTAGAACATCACTTTTCCATATCCAGAGACATTATACAAGATAAAAAATCATGTTGTAGCTTTCAGTAATTGTATGAATTAAATCACATCTGCTGCTGCTCTACCTCTGATACAGATAAATATACAACATGTAAAGGAAGAAAATACACATATTCTAAATATATCAACTTTTCATCCATGTGGGTTTAAAATACATGTAGGTCTATTATATCCAGAAGATTACAAATAATGTGAAGTATTAGCCCTGTAGCCTTAATATTAATCAGACGGTAGTTCCCCCGCATGCCACATTGGGTGGCTGCAGTCTGCCTTGGATGTCGTTGCCTAAATGTTGTTTGTTGTTCTAGGCCGTTGTGTTGACATATCACTTCTGCAAATTTTGTAATGAGTGCAGATGTGTCAAGAAAGTCAGTTTGGAAAATAGCTATTTGAATTGACTATGCCAACTGGCCACTGTGAAGTGTGGAACTTATCATAATGGTGCTGGGAAACGCTGCACACTATACGCGGGGGGATCCTCCCAATCAGCATTGCGCCAATTCCTTTCTTGAACGGGTTCATTCTGTTTGGAGAAGAATGTTTATGTATTATGCATTCTGATATATTCTGAGAGCTTATGGACAACTCCTAAATTAATATTTATCCAAAATGCAGAAGCCCTATGTATAGAGCAGGATTAAATATAATTGTAGTTTAGAGGACTCAATAATTTCAATTAAGAGATATATATAAATACAATAGCATTAGAATGGTTTTTATGTTGAAAAAAATGTCAAGATTTATCCAAACTTGGAACAGATATTTCAGGACTCCTTTTATCAGTTAAAATGAAATAAATACTATAGTGTAGGCACTTCCAAGTATTATAAAATGGCATTTGTGGAATAATCATGGTGCAGGCCTACATGTGTTATTTCGTAACCGTGACATCCAAACCCATAAATAATCTTTATTTTTAGTATATCTGTTGCTATGGTAACTAATATATCTTGTCAATAATATACTTAAGAAATTAACAATATAATCTTTTCAGGTATGAAAAATGCCCAAAGCAGGTTTCACAAAAAGGAAATATGCTGGCGTTTCTTTAAATGTTTGTTTTGCCTTAAAGAAATGATTAAACACGGGAGAACTATCAATTAAAGATTGATTAAACCTGGGTAAAATTGGGTTAGTGTTTTCATCAAGTTTGGAAGGCCAACAGAGAGCAGGGAAATATATTCACAGACAAATGGTTGAGGCACACTGGATAATCTAAAGAACTTAGATTTAAAGTACTTATTGTAAAGATTACAGAGTGCTAAAAATCTGCCAAAAAACATGAACATACATATATATGGTAAGTTTGAAGACAAGGAGACCCCTCAATCCTTGATTTCCAGAACACTGAACATGATATTGCCAGACTTACCCTAGGAAACATGATTTGTCGTACAATATAGCCAATGCATCTAGCAATTACTATTATGATTCCAATACCAATAAAAGCCAGTCCTGCAGGCCAAAGCTGTTCCAGGCTAAAGAAGAAAAGACCTGGTATAAATAACATCTTGACATCCATAGGGTTATATTGTATAACATCAATTAAATACCACATTAATTCAATTCAATTCAATGATGTTGTAACGGGCAGCTATGCTGCTAAAGGTTATGTGGTATATCTATTGTATGTTATTATTATGATGTAAAACGACACGGGTTTTATTATTGTATTCATAACATGTTTTATTCCTTAATGAGTACCGACTGTCTGTTTCACATACCGTCGTTACCATCGTTTGGTTATATACCGTGGTTACCGATACTACCATCTCGTTAAGGGTTTCATAATGTATTACGTAACATAAACACTTGGTGGCGCTGCTGGTATCGTCATGTGACTGCCACAGCCCTGTATAAAAGGTGGACTGCTACCCCAGAGAAGTCAGTTAGGTTTGGGATTGGTGAGGCAACACCAGCCTGCACTCCGGGTTAAACTCTATGCTGTAGTGCTACCCTATTGTATTATTTTATAAGATCAGGTTCTGATCACTGTATAACTGAGGTTACTGTAGTAAAATAATACTAGAGCATTTTCTAAATGCTCTAGTAAAAGTCGGCTTATATTAAAGTCTTATTGTACCTTGTCTGGTCTTTGTTCTCATGCGTTCACCCAGTAGTAAGTGACCAACTACAATGTCTTACATCTGCTTTACATTGTTTTGAGAGTAGCAATGAATCAAAATAGGCAAAATAAAGAAAAAAGCATCTGTAAATATTGTTGGGGGATCTGGTTATTCATACAATGATATCAAATAGGCTTCATAAATAATAATGAACATGAGCCGGCTGTAGAATCACCTAAGTACCACTGAATAGTTCCCAACACCAGATGTAAATGCTGGTAGGGGAGAACTCACTGGGGAGCATGGACATTATTTTGATTGTAATCTCATTTCATATAATCTTAATAATCTGATAAACTTAACTCTAGGACCATTATCATTGTGCCATCTAGTGTGGAAAGACAATAAGATTAGGAGCATATGCAATCCTAAGATAACAGGAGATATGCTTGGCGTCTAGTCATTTGGTGAGTTCCCCACAAGTCTCAGTGGCCATGGTGTTGTTAGCTAATCAGGATTATCGATGTAATTACCATTTCCACTAGTCAGTGCTTATTCCGTATTTTGCATAAAGTTACATGACGACACATTAGTGAGGTTCGCCCCAGAACCCCTGTTTCTTTTTCTTTTGTAAATATTGGGGGCTTTGCCGCCAACCCTCCATTTGCATCTTGGAATATGTCATGGGCAGAGTTTTAAGATAACGCACAAAAAGAATTTGGACTCTAAGATTATGCAAAAATGATTCAAGATTAAGATTTTTAAGGTTATGCAAAATTCCCACTCATATGATCTAAGACTCACCCAAACCATGCGCTGATTATCATGAGGATGAAGCCCATGCTGAGGGACCCCAGGTCGTAGAGCAAATGGTGCCAGAACGCACGACAAGCATGGTGCCCAAACCTGTAGAACCTGGAATAAAGCAATTGCACTTATTCTGACCATACCTCATTTTTATGCACTTATTCTGGCCATACCCCAATTTCATGCACCATTTCCCGCCATACTCTACTGACATTTGAATGCAATCAACAACAATATTGATAAGGATGGATTTGTCCTACCACATAGAGCTAGATCCTGCTTCCTCTGCAGGCATGTCCTGTCCTTGGTTCTGTAGAAGAGAATGCAAAATATATCTCCAGTCCATGTATGCTTACTTCCGCGGTGTTTTTTTACTTCCGTCAGCCGCCATTTTGAATTCCACTCAGGGCACGTGATCCTCCGTACCGTAGCTACCCCATGGCGACCCCATAGCGACCCCCAAAGCTCCTTGAGAACGTGAAATACGGCCACAGCGTGAAATCTGACCTAGGGTTATTTCATGCTCCTGTGGAGAACCGCGCTCCCATTGCTTTAACCTTGACAGTCTGTATTCACCATGAAATAAATATGTGTTTCTGGTTTCAGTATCTAAGAAATATGTTAAGAATAGATCCCTGTAACAATGGGTCTATTGCATTTAGACACCGACCGTAGGGAAGTTGTCTAAATGACATAGTCCCCGAGTTAATGGGATCTATCCGACTTAGAACCTGGTATTTAATTGCTATTTTATCACCTTTTAATTACCTATGGTCTATGGGATATAGACACCCTCAAATCCAGCCCTTCCATTGGTCGATTCAAAATACCAGGTTCTAACTAGGTTTACTGACTAGTAATCATGTCAATTTAATGGTGGTAACTAAACAATCATTCACATAAATAGCCTTGTTGAATAGCTCCCTTTCAAAGATGGGTTAGGAGATAATCTGGGCCGATTTTAATTTTTTAGGAGCACATTTTATTTGTATGTATAATGCCTATTTCAATGTGTATGTAAACTTTTAAATCCATCTCATACTAATAGTTGTATAAATTCTAGATCAGAGGGCCTGTTTCTGTAATAGCGTAGGGTCACCTGACCTATTCTGACATTACATGGTTTTCTCTTTGTTTATGTATTTCTGAGTATCAGGGGGATCTAAAAGTTAAAACATTTGTATAGGTATTATGAATATAAATACAATAAATATTATGTAAAATCGACCTTAAATAAGCCCCTAACCCATCTATAACAATCAATACAAGAATTAGTCAGTTACAGACTTATATCTCAGACTGCAGACAATAAATTGTCTTTTGGACCCAAAACTGACTTTGACCCTGACCCTGGCCCTGGCCCTGGTTTTGACCCTGATCTGAATCCTGACCCTGACCTGACCTGACCTGACCTGACACTGACCCCGACCCCGACCCTGACCCTGACCTTGACCCTGACCCTGACCCTGACCCTAGCCCTGGTTCTGACCCCGATCTGAATACTGATCCTGACCTGACCCTGACCCAGAAATTTAAGTGTTTAGTGTCGACTTTACATGTCAGGGTTATAGGGTCTGGTGTAGTTAAATAGACCTATATAATCTAGCTACCTTATCTGCAATACTTACCACTCCAATTAATGGTTTGAGCAGTACTGTCACCCCTATCCACGCAAAAGTGGTGAATACAATGCGTATTGTGACACCAATAAGCACAAGGATCCATCCTGTGGTCCAAAGCTGCTCCAGACTAAGGGCAGGAAGAAAGGTGGGTTCATTAAAGACTTGGTAACTGACCGATGGGCAGGGAGACACAGCGAAGTGACTGATATAGCAATGACTGAATTAATGTATCTGATGAAATGACTCAAAATTAAATCCTTTCTAAAATTATTGGCCATGGGTAATATTCAATTTGATCTCATCAATATCATACTGAATTTAGAATCTGGGGAAAATTGGCCAAATATAGCCAAATATAGAAAATTCCCCTGACTGGTTTCCTGTGCCGGATGTCGCTGACAACTCACCTGTACCAAGCACCATATACCACAAGGACGAGGCCCAAGGTCAGGTAGCTCTGGTTTAAGATGAATCCCAACACACAGAGGAATATAAATCCACATGTGACTAGCGCAAACCTGTGTGAATAGGAAACATAACATAAACTGGTTAAAGACCCCTCTTGTAACTCAAACAAGCAACTCATCAAACTTCATTAATGTGTTCTCATAGCTTCTCATCAAGCCGTCCATGACAATGTAGAAAATATTCTACAAAGAAGAACATTAGTATAGCATTACTATTCAAAAAAGACACATGTCCATCTTTTTATTAAAAACATACAACAATATTATATATTGTTAATGTATATTGTGATACTGCCCGGGGAAAACCTGTACTACTACAAGAAACAAATTTATCGAATATCATGTGAATGAATAAATTTTGTTTAAACAAAAAAAAAACAGTTTGACCTCACAGTAACCGATCTTGGGAGAGTCCCCCCTCCTCATATTATTTATTTCAGAAAAGGCCCATCATGTTGTCCTCCCCTACCAGGAAGTGATGCTTATAATTAAATGACATATCACATTCATGCATCACAATGACAAAGGACATAATAATTTGACACATATTCTCTCGAATTTATTACCCATGTAGAACATTAAATCTGTCTAGTCTATATTTCCAAGATAATTCATCCTCATAGAGCTATTGCCTTGCCAATGCACACATGTCTAGTTGTACAATAGAAGAAGAAAAAGTGTTTTTTACAATTTCATGAATGAAGAGATTTCATCATCCATGGTGAGTTCTTGGTTCTGAAGAGAAAAATGGGAACAGTCTTTAATATATCATCATAATATATATCTACTTATATAATGTAATGGGAAGCTTACAGCAATGGACAGGAACCATCTTTACTAATAATGGCACTCTGCCTTAGAAGGTTGTGGTCATGATGCACAGGATGTATGGATGCAGAACAGGCATTGTACTACTCTCGTTCCCAAATCCTTCCAAAGGAAGGCTCTGGTAACAGCCAAATGACCTTGAACTTGGGATTTTGCTGGGTCTGGGCAACCCCTGCTGGTAGCCTGGAACCAGTGGACAGGAACCAGAATGTATGATGGTAGTTTTATTGTATTTTACCATCAGCCTTTCTGGTTCCATTTCCTGTTCTTGTCCACTGGTTATATATATATATATATATATATATATATATATATATATATATATATATATATATATATATATATATATATATATATATATATATATGTAGTCGGGTTGGGCTTCAGGGCAGATCAGATTGAGAACAGGACAAGATGTCAGTTGTAGACATATTGGCTGGTGTGTATTCCCTGTCAGAGTGACAACCAGGTAGGGTTAGAGTTAAACATGTCCACTGGTACATGTGAAGGGAGATGATATCATCACTACCTACCTTGGTGTCCTGTTGAATCTATTTCTATTCTACCTGTTTTGTGACTGCGTATATGGCTCTGTGTCGTTTTTATCATGGTCTCATGATTCTGGCCTCCCTATGCTAGGGAGTGTTCATTTTTTGACAAGGGGGAGGGCGGTCTGTGGATTATTGTGTGAGTGTGTTGTAAATGTTTTGGTCACCGTGCTGGTTGAAATTGAGCATGGCCAACCCCTTTAGCCTATTGTAAAAAAGGGTGAAAAGGAGTCCAAATTATTTTGGTCACGTCTCAAATCCACTAACAACATTCCCCACCATTGTTAAGAAAATGACCACTCCCTTAAGGATGTGTAACCCGCCACATGGTCCTCTGGACCGGCCACATGGGACTCCAGGAATTTTGTATTTTGGGGAAAATTGTAGGTCTTGGGGTTGGTTACTTGAAAATCATTAAAAATTTATTAAGGACTTTTGTTCTATCTTTAATAAAATCTGTCTATTAAAATGTAGAAATATATGTTGGTAAAATATTGAATTTGAAGTTGATTAAATTTTCACATAAAACCAGACATGCTAAAGTTGGGTTATAAATTATTTGATACTTATTTACTTGTATGGGTATAAACTATTGCCAGTCTTAGAAGATCTATGTTAACAGTGGTAACAGAGTGCATCAACCCTATGTTTACCTTTTTTCCACTTCATCAGTTCATATGTACTTAGCACACAGCGAACTGAAGAAGTATCAAGCACTGTGTAGAGTATATTTAGCAGGAAATCAGTGTAAGGAATCTGTTGTTAACAGTCTGGTATACTTGAGTTTAATTCATTATAGATTGCTCAATTAGCTTCCAGAAACCATGCCAGAGATATGCACCAGAGCAGGGGGGGCTAAACATATCCTGTGATCAATTTGGAAAATTTCTGACGTACTGAAACAAAAATTCACCAACTTCCCTCCAACCGCTCCGGTGGTTAACAACTAACCACTCCCTGAAGCTATCAGACTGTAACCAAAAGTGAGTTTTCTTACAGCTAGAGTCCTGCTTAACATACATCTAATATACAGTGTCACATAACACAACGTCTAAAGGGATCGGCTTGTTTGGATATCCTAAAGTGGAGTGGTCATATTTTCACAAAGGGAGGTGTTGCTGATAATCTTTTCTGTTCTTCCCAAACACTCATGTCAACATAATTTGTGTCCTCCCTCCCCGCCCCACCGTAAATCCACCAGCCGCCCTCCCTGTTGTTAGTAAATGACTCTCCCCGGGGGGGGCACTTGGTACATTTTGTATACACAGGTGTGCGGCTGGCAAGGGTGGTTTTTGAGCAAAATCCCTCTAGCCAAGGGTCAGCTTTTGGCAAAATCCCTCTAGCCAAGGGTCTGTTTCGGCTAAAATCCCTCTAGCCAAGGGTCTATTTTCCCTAAAATCCCTCTAGCCAAGGGTAACTTTTTCGAATTTTCGCCAAAATTCATGCAAAAAGGGTCACTTTTGAGCGAAATCCGGCAAATTTCTTTAAACAGAGGCACTTTTGTCCGAAATCGATCTAATCAAGAGGTGCGTTTCAGAGAAAATTTCGAAAACATAGGCCCTTTTTACCAAAATCCCTCTAGCCAAGGGTAAGGGTTTGTCAGAGGCTCAGCCGCACACCCGTGTCAAAATAAATTTGAGTACCCCCCCCGGGTGACTCTCCTGTCATGGAGGAATACCAGGGTTATCAGACTGTGACAAAACACAGCGTATTACAGCTAAAATCCCCCTGGCATGTATGTGTGATAAATACAGCTGCATCACAGGCACGACAGGATATCCCTCACTGAGTGTCAGCTACACCTAGACTACTGCACACTACTCATTTCATCCTTTACCACCAGTAAAGAGGAAAATGCACAGGGTCTTTATATTCATCAAAGTCACTATTTAATTTTTGATGGCAATCAATAAGTCATCTCGAAACTATATGCAAGTCATGTATAATTCTGAAGGGTTAATTCATGATTTCAATTCTTTTTTTTAGTTTAATCATCAATTTCTTATTTAAACTTTTAATGGAAATTTACTTGTCTAAGGCTAATTAATAATTAGGGCCCCAGATGGAAGGGTACTGTGTCACTTGTCGGTTTTAAGAAATGCCCATGTCATTTGTTGATTCTAAGAAATGGGTCTTTCTCTTATTATAAGGTTCAAGTCCATTTGTTGATTTTACCTGTCAGAGGCCCTATAGTTATTTATTTAGACTGTGTGAAAAATCTATATATAGTCGATTGAAAAAAAAGAAAGAAAAGTTCTACAACAAGTTTCACTATTCAACTTAGCCTGCTTACAAACAGCTAATGCACATGGTTCGGATCCGAAGCATCGAAAACAAGGTGACATACACAAAGAGTCGTTTGATACTGGTTCGGGACTAGGGGAGGCACCACTCAGTCTGGGCAAGCCAGGAGTGAACCTCGCGAAGGACGGGGCTAGGTGTCGGGACCTGTACGGGATAGGTTGGTCAGAGGCCACCATGTGGGGCAATGGTCAGGCCTGGACAATCCGGGACATTTTCCATTATAGGTATATTAGCCTACAGTGGGGTTTCTTCGCTTACTTAGTGCAGCCCCCAGGTCAGCCTCCTGCCCCTATCTCTGTAGAGATAAGGGCCACCGGTAGAGATAAGGGCTGCCGCCGGTCTGCACCTCCAAGGGGAGTTCTCCCAGTGCAGTATCTTATACAGGTGGGCTGGGGACGGGTGCGGGGAGGGGGATAGGAGTCCACATGTAAATGTACCTTATTAAGGTTATATTTTGTCATTTAAATCATTATATCTCAAGAAATACAAGACTTTCATACTAGCCCATTCACATATACCTAGCCAATAAAATTGTCTACTTGTATGTAGGTTAATGTTTTTCAGCAAATAATGGTAGGGTATAAGCAAATCGGATTCTCTGGTTGAACCTAAAATTACATGTATATCCACCCAAAACCAAGGGGAGAAACCCCCTCACTCGCTTTTCTCCCGGCATGGGGTTAAATGTAGGATTTCCCCAACCTGATGGTGGGGCATAACCCAGGTAGGGATGAGGGGTAAGGGGAGCGTGAAGCGTCGATGTTCAAGCCGGCATTTCACAGTTGTCAGTTGGCATAGGCAATTGAATTAAATATATATTTTTGCCAAGCTGACTTTCTTGACACGTCTGTACTTATTACAAAATTTGGAGAAGTGCATTGTCAACACAAGGGCCTGTAACAACAAACAACAGGCAATGGTATCCAAGGCAGACCGCAGAGCCCCGATGTGGCATGAGGGGGAAGTCTAATCAATATTAGCATTACAGGGCTAATACATTATTTGTAAATCTGTTGGATATAACCAACTTACATGTATTGTAAATGCAAATGGATGAATATTTACTATATTCAAAACATGTGTATTTTCTTTTTACATGTTCTGTATTTATTTGTATATCTGTCGGCTGACTCTCATCGGGAACGTACATGTTCTGGCCTCACTAGTCACGTCGAAAAAAACTACCAAAACTATTCAACAACAAATGTAGCTATAGGCCTATGACTTCCCAAGTTTATCATGCTGATTACCCAAGCAACTAATGTGGTAAATGTATATATAATATGTATTATGTATATTATTAGCTGTTAGCAGTGTAATTCAATGCAGAGCTAAGCTATTCTACATTTGACTTGTGATGTAAACCATACAACAGTGTCCTACTCCTTTTTAGGACATAGACTGTAATCACAACAAGTGCAATGGATCCAAATAACACAAACAGCACAATGTCCAGCATGAGGTACTCATACCACACCATGTCCAGGGCGTGGGAGCGCAGATGACGCCCGCCATGTTTTATAACATGCTCTATCCAGTACAGGGCCTTCTCATGGGGCGTCATCGGCTGGTCATGGAAAATGGCAGATGCAGCATGAATGTTGTTGATATATTTCAGGTTCTCAATTACCTCAGCAATCATATCAGCCAGTTCCTGAGCCTTAAATGTGCTCAGATCCAAGTTGAGACCAAAGCCATGGTACTTACTGCACTTAAATGTCAAATAAGGTAAGGGTTGAGAAACTACTTTATTTATAGTACACACAAATAATGTATATTCTACATACATAAAAATCGACAGGGTGACACGGCCCTCTTGCTAAAAAATTAACATGTTTACTTGTGCGGGTAACCATGCACAGGCAGATGAAACCTGTACCCTGTACCCCCACAAGTGATTTATGTACATGTTCAGAAGGTTATAAGATTTCTCACTGACAGATATAAGTTTGAGTGTAATGTCAAGGGAACATGCCTAAGATGAGCATACAAGAGAACTCTTTATATATAACTTTGATGGTATTATCCAGAAGCTTGAAGTCAAGGCCCATGGGTGTATAGTTAACAATAGTCTATACCACCACCGCTGAAATAAAATAATATGTAATGCCACAGTGGCCGCATTAGAGGGAGAAACTGCCATTTGGGACTGCCAAAATAGTAACCAAATGGTTGGATTGCTGGAGGAAAAGGGTGTCCGCATTAGAAGGAGTATTTTACTATGGTTTACCCCCAATCAAAGAAGCTTGGGTTCAGAAAAAGTCCCTTATACAGCGGTATCTTGTTATGGAAGGGCCTCCCACCGGCCTGTAGCGTGTGTGAGGACACTGTCACTTTCAAACGTTTAGTGAAAGTGATTCTAGTGTCCAAGCACATGAACAAATGGAGGAAGAATTTTAACCAACCACATTAATCCTATACCGCCAACCGCAAGTAATTTTGTATTTTGTTATAGCTTGTAACCGAGAACTAAAGTGTGACAATAAGTACCAACTCTGTCAATTTATTACACGAGTATTTTTTGTTGATAAAATGCCCTTGTGTGATGTAACATGGACCTGTGACAACTGCTCTTGTGTAAACCGCTATATATCTATAGTATACAATCACTGTAATTAACTTATCAATAACATACTTTCTGACAATACCAATATTGAATCCATAATTGGAACTTACATCCAAAAAACCAAGCTTGAAAGTACATCAATCCTATAATCTATTCTGGTATATTATCCCTGCTTGTAAAACCAGACATTATACATTATTTATACACCAACATGTACTGTTTGAATATACCATTACAGTGTGAAACATGGTGAAAGTCAAAATGCATGACTACACTGTCCCAGTAGGCACAGAACATTGAATCAACATTGAAAACTGGTTGCCTATGTTGATTCAATGTTGATGCAACGTTGATTCAACATTGAACTGAGTTTTGTGCCCACTGGGATTAACACACTTTGATGTATTATACCTGTATTTATGAAAATCATTCATGAAAATAAATACATTTACAAACTCCAAAAAAGAATCAGGATATAACACTTATAGTACAAACAAGAGTAATCACAGATAAAACATTTAGAATTATGCATGATTTAACACAACAGCCTTGTAAAAGGTAGCCTATTAACTACCAACCAAACTAAACAATCTAATAAAAGACCCTGGCCATGTTTCCCTTTACTAGTGGTAAAGGACGAAAATGCAAAATATTGCTAAAAGCTGATGGACATGGGCCAAGTTTCTTTTGGATATCCTGTTTGGTGTTTTAACCATGGTAACGTGATTCATGGTAACGGCTATTGACATTTCATTAGTAGAAATATAAGAATACAGTCTTCATCCATATAACAAGCCCCTGGAGTAACATTTGGTAAGTTCTTGGGTAATGTTTCTATTCATTTCTTGGATATGTAATATCTCACATTGCAAATAACGAGTCCTTGAGTAATAATAAAGGGGCTGTAGGACTAGCACATGTAACCTACAAACCTCAACATTTAGCTCCTACTTGGATTCCACACAGCTGCCGCTGTAGGATATGGTGGGGGAGGTGTAGGGGGCTGCTGCTGCTGTCCGGGGTATGGAGGTGGTTCAGGGAATCCAGCTGCACCTGGTCTGGAGGCAGCTGCATTCTGAGAGCCTCTTCCAAGTAATTCGGCAAACCATTGGTCACTACTAGGATCATTCTAGTTGAAAAAAGGAAAGATATACATTTAATGGCAACCAGGCTCACAGCAAGAATGAAGGAAAGATAGTAAAGGGAATAAGGATCGTATATGTTCGCCAGCCCTCTAGCCGCTGTCTTTTAACTGATTAGGCCATTTTTTAAAAGAGCTTGTTGATCATTAGGCAGTTAAAAGTATGAAGAGTGTATTTTTTTCAATCAAGTTTTTCATTATGTTTCATCTAATCTGTAAAGGAAAGAAAAGAAGTTTTCCCGAAATCACAATTTTCATGTCACATGATGAGTGGCCTTTCTAGCACTGATGAGCAGGAGGTAATTATACCCTTGTACCAACACTGATTCTTAGAAACTACTCTCCACAGCCCACTTTGATGATTAATTGGGTATAACCTATTCAAGACAAAGGATGCATCATTGAATTATGACATCTGGGAGTACTGAGAAAAAAAAGACTTGTTTAATTTGAACTTAGCTGTGGTAATATCGCTTAGCACTTTATTTCTACTTACCAAAGCGTTCATGTTTCTGCGAAATATATCTGGTTGTGCCTGGAATGGAGAGAGGCCAGGCCCCAGCAGCTGACGTTGTCTCAGGGCCCCTTGTTGCCGCATCTGGTTGTTAAATTCCTCTGTCCACATAGCCGCAGCCTCAGTCAGGGCAGGCTCATTCTGTACAACATGAACAGTGCACCTTATAACATTGTATCCACACAGCCTCAGTCAGGGCAGGCTCATTCTGTACAACATGAACAGTACACCTTATAACATTGTATCCACACAGCCTCAGTCAGGGCAGGCTCATTCTGTACAACATGAACAGTGCACCTTAGTAGTATAGTATGTATCGGAACGGGACTATAGTTAACTACTGTTTATTACTCAATCGACATGCAGCCAATCAGAGGCCTCCATTTGGTCACGTGACCCGTTGCCATGGTAACATGACCTACTTAGGGCTCTCAGCCAATCAGAGGCTGGCATTCTGGTAACCATGGTAACGTGACCTACTTACGTCACGTGACCTACTTAGGCTCAGCCAATCAGAAGCTGGCATTCTGGTAACTAGGGTAACGTGACCTACTTAGGGTTTGTTTGTAAACAACACCACGTGGCTCTCTTGTTTGTAAACAACACCACGTGACACGTGACTGTTTGTAAATTTCTTTTCTTTTCTTTTCTTTTCATTTTATTCTTTATTTTCATTTCAATCAGAAAAAACACACAAGTTTATGCTTTTTTAGCTTGCTTCTTCGATTTGCAGCAACTCAACAGGCCGCAAAGTCTCACGCCGCCGTCACTCGCACCACCACACCCCGGACGACTTCTCTCCAATAGACATTGCACGACTTTGGATAAATCCAACACCATTTCGGCAAGGCAGAGAATCTTTGCCTCCATGAAACGGCCGCCATCGCAACAACCCGTCACAACAGCATCATCGATAGCTTCTGACTCACGGCCCGGTCGCTCAGCTTTGGGATTTTGCTCATGCGCATGACGCACTTCTTGGGGTTTCTTGTTCGACATGCTTCAATTAGGAAATGAACGCAATGAGGTCCACAGGTGTCAGCAGAAGTGTCTTGTAGTTGAATGCGGTTTCTTTGCCAACGGAGCAGAGCGTTCCACGAAAGACAAGAACTCCGCACTCAGCGGCGGTAAGCCGAAGGAATCAAAGTAGTACACTTCACCCGTGCTCGACACGTAAAACGCCACCCAATGCTGACCTGGTAAATGTTGCGGATCTGTGTTGCTCACGAAACAAGTGTCTTTGATAGGGTGCTTCGGAATAGTGTCACAAGAGAAAACGCCCAGGAAACGATGTTTTGTGTGAACGTTTTCCTTCAACACTCTGCTTATTTCAAGCGTGTTCATACGATACGCCAAGTACCGCCGTCTTGTCTTCAGTTCATGTGGTAGTCGGTGATGGGGTGTCGATCTCGGGTCAGCTCGACGACGTTGTCGTACACCAAGTAGAGTAGCACCGTTGTTGTCGCTTGTAGCGCCGAGCGGAAACTGACTTCCACCCTCAGCTGACCCGCTCTTATAAGGTTCACGCGACACCCGTCGTGCGATCTGTCTGGGGTTAAGTCGAGGGGGAACACCGTGTAACCGTTCAGAAATTGATCGTATGAAATACCGCAGGAGCGCGCGCCCTCGTACATCCCCGTTTCCGTGTGTAGCGCCAAGTACTCTCTCACGGCCGCTTTGGTCTTAAAGTCGGGCACGTAGGCGTCGTTCGGCACTTTCTGATCGTTCACTATCACTTGAAGCGAGCTGATGTCGTAATGCTTCATCTCGAACGGGTTCTTGGTGTAGCTACCGTTGAAGGCGTCGTGGTCCAGGAAGCAAATCATCATCGACTTGGGAAGCTGGCCTGTGTTGGAGTGCGTGTAGCTGTGATCTCTGTTACCTTGAGGGATGGCGTACGTCGTCACCTCCACTCTGTTCACCGGGTAGTCGAAGGGCCCGTGTTCTATCACCGCTCTCTCGTGCGTTTCCGCTACAGCGTCCGCCACCAGCACGCGTCGCACGTAGAGCTTTGCTTTGTAGATCTTCAAGCTGTAGCCTCCGTCAGCGGCGCACATCAGATAGAAAGAGGGCGCCGCCTGTTTCAGAGTGAGATTGATTTCTGTCTCTCCAACGATGAGCTTCGGTTGATGAGCCAGGTCAAAGTGCAGTCGCGCCATCAGCGAAAAGCGCTTGTTGGAGATTAGCTTCTTGCGCGCTTTGTACCCCGCATTCGCGTCAGTCAACGTGTCAAACTGACCGGGCGTATCTTCATGCCACCCCTGGGCGCTCATGACGCCGTCCTTCACGTCTTTGTTGTAGTTGAGTAACCCTTCCAAGTAAGCTCGGTAAGGGTAGGTCTCGGTGTTGCCAGACACTTTGAAACCGCCGATGGAGACTTGGACGTCTTTGAAGAGCGAGTGAGCCAAGTTGTTCATCGGAGCTACCGCGTCGGTGTCCTCGATCGCCGCTCCGTTCGCTTTCAGCACTTGACATTCCAGATGAAGGTAATTCTCGTTCAGGTCTGTGTACTCTTGCGACTTGTTGATGGGGAAATTTATGTTACCTCCATCCTCTAAAGAGTTTTTTGTTTCTATCCCCAGGAAAGACGACTTTAAGATAGTAGTCTGAGTCGGCGCTACGGTGTGCAGGTCGAGCTCAGAGAGCGCGCACTCATTACTGCTCTCGTGTACGTAAGCCATTGTGTTCTCTCTTCACGCGGCCGACAGACTGACGCCGGCCGCCTCCAGTCTTTTTATTTATACCTGAACGCCTAGGCGCTTACCGGTCGAATACATCCCCTCTACGTCTCTTGCAAGAGCCACCGCCCGTCTGAGGAGAATGCCGGCGACGTTTCGACCCTTTCTTAGACGCGACAGTCGTCTTTCCTCCCGAGAACGCCGTACTCGCCAGTCTCTTCAGAGCGCCTGCGCCTCAGTCTTTCACGCTGCTCTTTAAAGTCCGACCCGCCAGCACATCTTTAGCTACGCCCACACCGGCGCGGAGCAGCGTTTTTCCCACCGACTTCAATAGCGGGGTAGCCGAGCGCATCAGACCTAACAGAGCGCCGCCCAAACCGTGCCCGCTCTGGAAAGAGCGCCCGCTGTACACGTTGATGCCGTTGCCCAGCTGCGCGTTGTAGTAATCGCTGTACCCTCTGCCGACGGTGCGCCTGGGTGGAAAGTACGGAACGCGTTGACGCATCATTTTTCTCTCTTTCAGCGCTCAATAGGTCTCAGATGAAGTGTCACGGTCACCTCGCCTCTACCGAATGGGATGGAATGACCGGATCGGTCTCTTAAATAGATGCCGACCTCGGTAAACCTCTTGGATTTCAAGGGGAAATAATCCAAATGGGGAAAACTGATAGCTTGCACGCCACCTCGACGCTTTCCGCCTCTGTCCACCGCGACGCAGCGCAACAGCGGCACTTGCATGTCGCCCACACGTCTCTCCTGGATCATGTCGGTGTATATGTACACAGAGTGCACGTCCCCGTAAACATCCATCGAGAAGGCGCCGGTAGTCGGCGACGCGAAACACGTCTTCTCTCCGAAGCCTAGAACGCATGCGAGATGCTGAGTCAGCAGGACAGCGCAGTGTCTCGGCGGTTTGATGGTGACGCGTTTCGTGTTGGCGTCGTACGATAAGATCCGCATCGGTTTGAGCAAGAAGCTGGAGCCCTCTAGTCTGTCATCTCGCATCGTCTGACTCAAGCGCTCGACTAGGGTGTGGTTGCTTCCGGTGAAAATAGGAGGTATCTGGAATATGTTTGGCATGAAACTGCGCACTCCCATGTCTTTCTCCATCTCTTCGATCATCTGTCTTGCTTGATCGCTGATCGCCTTCTTCTTCACCGCCGGGGACAAGAACTGCTTGTATACGGCATTCGTCTGTCTCAAGTCGACCTCTCTCTTGAACCTTTTTGTTTCCGGTTTCAATCGCTGCTCTTCCGACGTGTCTGATATCTCTTCCACCGTTACATAGCTCGCTTCCTTCCAGCTCAGCGGGTATTTTGAGCTGAACGTCAGCTTGCTCAGACCGTTCGCGTTTTTCATTCCCCTCCAGTCTACCTGTGGTTTTCTTCCTTCGGCGAATTTAGTTTCTTTTAAAACGTTGATCGCCTCCTCTAGCGAACCCTTGGTGCGCAGAGGAACAACGATGATCAAGTCGTCGTCGTGCACGTTAGTCCATTCTGTAGGGAGGATGATCTCAGTCAGAGCCGCTTCGTACGCTTCGGGCAGAAGGAGCGGCGAGTCGAAGTGAGTTCGGAAAGACGTCAAGCTGTTGTCAGGATAATACTCCATAGAGCTGTTGCTAGGTAGAGTGATGTTCATTTTTTTTTTTTTTTTTTTTCTACGTTATTTTTTTGACGGGGATCCACTCGTTGAACTTGTCGTCGTAACCTAACCAACGTATGAAAGCTAACTCTTTACCGTCGACGGTCTTGCGGCGCAACACCTCGTCTATCAGGTAGTTGTTGTCGTAACGACTCTTGTACACCTTCTGAACCTCTTCCGGGTAGAAGACGCCTTTTATCTCCTCGCCCTTGTCGTCTTTCAGCTCGAACCCTCTGCTTCCCAACGTCTTAGCAACGTCGACCACTTCCTCGCGCCAGTTTCCCTCGTACCCTTTGTCGAAGGCGCCTTTAGTTCTCAACATCCTCACTCTGTCACCCGGAGCGATGACGTCGACGGCGGACGTCTTTGTTTTTTTCTTCTTTTTCCATATTTCGTCGATTTGTTTGTTAGTTGGGAGATCTTGTCGGTAGAAAACTGTTTCGCTGTTTTCCGAGCTGACTTGAGCCGGCGCCATTTTCAACGTCTTGTGGTGAGTGCGATTGTAAGAAGACACTACATGGTGCAGTACGTCTACGTAGCGATACGTGCGCTTGTGTGTGAAATAACGCCACAGCTTCTCCTTCAGACTGCGGTTCAAGCGCTCCACTAGACTAGCTTTGATGTCGTCGTTCTCGCCAGTGAAGAACTCTATGCCCTCGCTCTTCAAGTGATCTTGAAAGATCTTGTTCAAAAACTCTTTCCCCTTGTCTGTCTGAACAGTGCGCGGTCGTCTCTCGCCAGTGCCTGTCATCTCTCGGAAGGCCTCGGTGACATCAGCGCCGCTCTTGGATTTAATGGGAACGGCCCACGCGTACCTAGAGAAAACGTCGATCGCTGTCACCACGTACCAGAAGCGGTCGTTGTGAGACGCCAAAGCTTGCATGTCCATCAGATCTATCTGCCACTGCTGATCGATTGCGCCGGTTATAGTCTTGTTCCTTGCGAATTTTCTCCGAATGGGTTTATGTTTAGTGTAGGCGTCCAGCGACACTAAAGCATCTCGGATGACGGCCGGGTTTAGGTGGCGAAAATGATGTTTCTGGAGTTTAGTCACGCTAGTGAAACTGGAGGGCGCTTTGATGTCGGTATATCTAGCTACTACGCGCTTCTTTTCTTTTTCCTTCTTGGTCAGTCTCTTCACTGGTTTGCCCATGGTGGGCCTGTTGAGGGCGTGAACGACGACCTCGCCGCTAGGCGGTTGCGCCCTTTCCTTTTCTTACTCGCCACGCTCCTATAGGAAGTCGGAGTTTGGAAAAGTTCACTGTCCTCCTCGTCGTCAGAGGATGGATCGTCCACCTGGAGAGAAGAGTCTGCTGCTGCTACTGCTGCTGCTGCTGCTGCTGCTTCTCCTTCTTCCGAGTGGAAGCTCGGTCGTTTCCGACCTCTGTCAGCGAGCCGTGTGTCTAAGCTTTGGCCAGGTCCGCTCGCTTTATACAGATGGTTTCCGATCAAGGAGTCTGTGGGAACTGCTTCGCGCAGCGCTTTCGTGAACGGAAAGCGCTGGAGCAGCAGCGGGCACATGATGAAGTAGACCTGCTCGTGATGATTTGTAGAGCGTCTCAGGATCCACGAGCGCTAAGCGTTTGTAGTGTTGTTGCTGCTCTGAGTCCGTCATGGGGACGACGGTGGCAATGACGCTGGTGGTGGCGGTAGTGGTGGTGGTGCTGTCGGTGAGTAGGTGTCGAATGAGGTGTCTCATATACGGAGAATGCTCTTTATAAGCGGTAAGGCCATCCCTATGAGAGCCGGAATGAGGAAACCTCCCTCTTGTACCAAGACGCGTCTCTTTTTTTTGATGGGCGTAGATTTTTTGCCGACCTCCCTCAACACGTCAGCCGATTCTCGAAGCTTGTCCAGTTGTTTGTCGCTGAGCGGGATGTTCCCTACCAGTAAATTGTGACAGATCTCACTCAACGCTGCGATCAGAGAGTCTATTAGATGCGAGCAGTCCTTTGGCGAGCACTTAGCTAAGTGCTTGAGAGTACCAAAGTGTCTTTCGAGTAGATGAGAAGACATTTTTGCTACTGCTTTCTCTTGTTCTTTTTTTTGTCTAGCGGTACGAACACTAGCTGAGAGTGTATGGACGTCAAAGAGGAGCGTATTCTCAGATCGTCAGGTGTTGACTGCTTGAAGTCCAGAAGGAGGTATGAGTGAGGTCGCTTGAGTTCATGGGTAAATATACTAGAGAGGGCCGCCGCGTTGGACGGAAACACCTGGCGAGACAGACTAGCTATTTGCCCCATGTCGCGCGGGTTCTTGAAAACGATCATGTAGTGAGCGTTCAGACTCATAGTTCGAAAGTCGGGTAATTTCTGGAATAGGTTCTGAGTGATGTATATGACGCTCACGTTCCAGTGATGCGAGTATTTAGTAAAGATGTCGGCTACCACTTGCTGATTGGAACTGCTCATCAGATCGTCCAATATCAGTAGAGTGTGGGGTCGTAAGGCGTCTTCTGCTACTTCCACGTCTCCCGCTATAGTCTCTTTGCTAGGAAGACCTTCTCTGAATTCCACACCGTACTGATTTTGCATTTTTTCAAACAGAGGTTGCCACTCGCCGTAATGGTAAAAAGTCTTTTCCACCGGCGGCGTGACCAAATTGTTCACGTCGCTCAGAAATTGATCCACCAAGCGCGATTTTCCACAACCCGACGGACCGCTAATGATACAACTAAAGGGTCCTTGTAGTCGAGCGTCGAAATGAATTTCTGTGAAAAGTTTGCTTCTACTGCTCGACATTTTTTTTTTTTTTTTTTTCAGCACGCGTGAGAGAGCGGTTGTGTGTCTGACTGTCTGCTGTGTTTCTCACTCGAACGGTCGGTAGTGAATGGTTGTGGAGAAAAGTCCGCCGACCTTTTTATTGATTCCGGCCGGTGTCACAGTAGCGGCGGCAGAAGTGTCTTTTTTTTTCTTTTTTTTTTTTGCGATAAAATTCTATTTTCACTCAATAGTCATAAATGTAATAAAATATTTATTTTTTTTAAAAAAAAGAAGAGGGAGAGGAGGAGGAGGAGGAGGAGGAGGAGGAGGAGGAGGAGGAGGAGGAGATTAATTTTTTTTTTTTTTTTTTTTTTTTGATCATTTAGGCAAAGCTCGTCGCTTTGCCGCTTTTTTTTCTATTTCTGTGTTGTGACACGATCGTCTCGAAAAAGCAATAAGGCGTGTGAGCGCGGCGGTGACAAATACATATTGGAGCGTATGGTTCAAAATAGTGCGTCCCTATCTTCTTCAATTCGGCTGCGTTGCAATATGCGGGATAACAAGTGACGACGTGTTCACGTCGGCCACAACGCGCGCCCACCGAGTGGGAGCTGCAGTCGCTCCCAAGAAACCAATCGGCTTGTCGAATCGTTTCATAGCACTTATTCTCACTTTATAAGAGGAGGCAGGGTGAGGAGAGTAGCGGCGCTCTTTCTTTTCATGAAACGCCCAACGAGTGGGGGCGCTGAGAGCGGCTGTTATGCAATGGTAGAGTAAATACTGTTCTGAGAAGACGGCTCTCGGCCATGTCGCTACGTTTTCCTTTTCCGCTCTTGTATAACGACGATGGCGCTCAGCTTTGCATTTCTCGAGAATTCGGTACGCTTCAAGAGATGCGTGAACCTCAACTACGTGACGCTCTCTCCTTTGAGATAAAAAAATAGCCGGGCAGTTGAGGAGGGCACTTTGTTCGCGCGACCGTCTTTTAGAAACTCGCGCCCTCTGCAGCGCCATATTTCTTTCCTCCTAAACAAAAAAGACTGAGTGAAAATAAAAATTTGAAAAAAACAAAAAGCTCAAAGAAAAAAAATAAGCAATAAGCAGACTCAGCTCGAAATTCCCTGCTGGCGTGATGGCGGTGACTGCAGGCGGTGGCGGCGGTCGGCTGGCCGGCGGTGGCGGTGTCGGCGGCGATGGTAGAAGGGTGTGTGGAAAGAGAGACGCATCTCAGTCTTTTATAGGAGCGGCGAGTCTGACATTTTCAGCTGTCGCATGCTGACCTGCTGCTATCATAAGAGAAACAAAAGCCCTAATCACGCTTTTCAGCTGGATCCTTCCACCCCGCCAGACATGGATCCAGATGGGAAGGTGGTTTAAAATTAAATCCGTGTACCGACTGTCATACAATAGAGTAATTAGTTGAACGCGTGTTACCTGTATAAAGGATTAGCGGGTCATGGGCTCAGCGTGTGTATAGAAAAACAACTACAGGTAGCGTGAACAAAGCGACCCCCTCCCTTTCTGTCACTCTGTCTGTGACTAGAGGGTGCGCGTGTGGTAAGCGGCTTAAATCTAAAGAAAAACAAATCACCCTCTCCTGTCGTCAGCAGTCAGCCGGCCGGCGGCTGGAAAATGCGATTAGAGGGATGATGAGCCGCGTAGTAAGCGACTTAAGGCTGATCTAAAGACCTGCCGTGAGGGGGCAGCTGGCCGGTGGCCTGAAAAAAAGGGGGGAGTAAGGGTATATAAGGGGGAGTGAAACCGTATTCGGCATCGTCATCATCGTTCACGCTACTACTACTACTACTAATACTACTACTACCACCACCAGCACCGCGCCTCAATTTGCAGATCCCCATGATGGAAAGTTGCTACCGTGACATGAAGCGGAATGACGAAGCGGCGCGCGAATGTGAAGCTGATGCTGTAGCCTCTGCTACTGCTGCTGCTAGTGCTGCTCAGCGTGCTACTGCTGCATTTACTGCGGCTGTTAGTGACGCTGGTTGTGATGACGTTGTTGTTGCCGCTGCGGCTGTGACTGCTGCTGTTGCTGCCGCCGATGCAGCTACTCATGCCACCGATGCCGACGCTGCTGCTGCTGATGCTGTTGCGGCTGCCGATGTCGCCGCTGATAACGCTGCTAGTGCCCGCTCTGCCGCCCTTGCTACTGTCGCTGCTGCTGTTGTTGCTAATGCTCACGCTACTGCTGCTACCACTGCTGCTGCTGCTGCTACCGCTGCTGCCGAGGCTGCTGCCGCTGCTGCCGATGCTGCTGCCGATGCTGCCGATGCTGCTGATGCTGCTGATGTTAGCAGTCGCGTCGACAAAGAATCGTCATTTGTCACTCTTAAACCTCCAGTTGAACGCGCGACGAGTAGTAGGGCTACCAACGCGACGGCCGGATGGTGCAAATGGTGTCGTCGCTTCTGCTCGTGCGCTTGCTTTTCTTCCAGTCCTACCTGCTGCTGCTACGGTATGATAGTGTTATAGTGTTTGAATGAGAACGCGCGTAGTTACACATAGACGCTGTAACAGATGTGCTTTTTTTTGAAAATATAATTTTAACATAACATGGAACTTGTTGTGTTTATTTTCTATATATAAGTTGTTTGTTTACAAACAGTCACGTGTCACGTGGTGTTGTTTACAAACAAGAGAGCCACGTGGTGTTGTTTACAAACAAAACCCTAAGTAGGTCACGTTACCCTAGTTACCAGAATGCCGGCTTCTGATTGGCTGAGCCTAAGTAGGTCACGTGACGTAAGTAGGTCACGTTACCATGGTTACCAGAATGCCGGCCTCTGATTGGCTGAGAGCTTCTAAGTAGGTCAGTAGGTCACCCAGAATGCTGGCTTCTGATTGGCTGAGAGCCCTAAGTAGGTCACGTTACCATGGCAACGGGTCACGTGACCAAATGGCGGCCTCTGATTGGCTGCATATCGATTGAGTAATAAACAGTAGTTAACTATAGTCCCGTTCCGATACATACTATACTACTCACCTTATAACATTGTATCCACACAGCCTCAGTCAGGGCAGGCTCATTCTGTACAACATAAACATTGCACCTTATAACATTGTATCCACACAGCCTCAGTCAGGGCAGGCTCATTCTGTACAACATAAACATTGCACCTTATAACATTGTATCCACACAGCCTCAGTCAGGGCAGGCTCGTTCTGTACAACATGAACAGTACAACTTATAACATTGTATCCACGCAGCCTCAGTCAGGGCAGGCTCATTCTGTACAACATGAACAGTGCACCTTATAACATTGTATCCACACAGCCTCAGTCAGGGCAGGCTCGTTCTGTACAACATGAATAGTACACGATATAACATTGTATCCACACATGAATGATTATAACATTGAATTCCCATTAAACCCCTTTCTGGTGCTCGACAGCCTGGCAGAGAGAAGTTGTTTACCAAAACCCTATTTTACAAAATAGGTTAACCGTGCGTCGCAAAGGAGGTGTTTCGTATGTTATGCTAGTATTTCTGAAGTCAAGTATCTATGGGTCAACTTAAATAGGAAAGGTTAATGACTTCATACTAATATTTCAAGTATTTTCACAAAGAATATTTATGTTGTAGTTATTAAGATGTATAGACATACCTGGGTATTCAATGTTGGTTTACTAGACTATAAAAAGTTAGCTGCCATTATTGTAGGTGTGCAGTAGATTCTACGGCAAGTGTAAAGTTTGTTGTAGGTAAACAGTAGAATCTATTGTAAATCCATTCAACAGTAGATTCTACTGTAGATCTACAGTAGATTCTACTATGTACCTACACTAACTATCAAAAGTGTATGTGGCACAGTTCATTGAAGTATTGGGTCTGTAGCCTCAGCATGTCACATGACCTTTATGAGGATGTCTACTCACCTCCTTCACTATGTCCGTAACGTCCCGTACAATCATCTTACTCAGCACGGCACCACAGACTTTGGGGATTATCAGTCCCAGAATGAACGTTGTGATGCCAATAATCATGAAGATCCACCCTCCAGACAATATCTGCTGTAGACTATGGAGAGGAGTACATGTCATAAGTTGAGAGGTAACGTTTCACTTATTATCTGCAATCTATGTCAATGTGCTGCATTTACCCTTTTTCATAAGCACAGTCAGACATCCATTACCTGGTCTTGTGAAATTATAACTGCTTGAATATAATCAAATATGCTTGACGAAACTACTTTGCCTGATTTTAATTTGAATCTTCCATATTTCACTAGCGGGTCTGGGGCATATCCCATGAAACCCAAGCCCCCACTCGTGAAATATGACAGAGACGATATCAATGGGCGTTGGTATTTGTCTATGTCATATTAAGAACCTCATCTAGCTTGGGAATGAAAACTTACCCAAACAATGCACCGGTTATCACCAGGATTATGCCCATAGAAATGAAAAATGGTCCCACAATGAAAATCATCAAGTAGCCGCACACCACACCGCATGTATACAGGCCATACCTGTAAAGATACAACATAAATCCATATTCAATAATGTAGAAAATATTATATTGATTCAAATGCAAACTTTTCTTTCTTCTAGACCCTTTTTAGGTCAAGACAACCATTTCCTATGACATATTAGTAGCTTAATATAATTTAACTTGTTTCTAACTGTACACAAAATGTTTGTTTACATCTGTATTCTCCAGGATCATAGCTTGCCAATAGTATAAAGTATACTTCATGCAATCTAGAAATAAAGCTTTAAACTCTGAATGGTAAATACTCAATTTTGATCCCCATCCTATAGTTCCTGATAGAACAACAGCAAGTTATAGTAGACACAGTTTCCTTACCGCTTAAAATCAATTTCCCTGTTCCTGGGAAGATGCATCTTTGAGTCTGAAGCAAATTCAGGAAGAAGTTCAGGTCAACAAAAAAGAAATGTATCTGTGTGGTTAGTGAGTGCCCATTTTTTAACAACAGAGGGTGAAGACCTTGACTGCCGGGGAAGGGGAGACATTTTGGAGACTTCTTGGGGTGAGGCAAAAATTTCCATGTGTTTCTATACAACAAAGGGCATGAACCTGCATGATTCTTGACCTGTCAGGGTGGTGTGAGAAATGTTGTCCTCTCTTTGGGCAGGGGGGATGAAAAGATTTCGCTTGCTAAATGTAACATCTCACAGACCCCCCCGTTGTTAAAAAATGAACACTCCCTTCATTTGTATTCATCATAATTTAACGTCCTTTCCATTAATTCATATACAGCCACATTTGTATTACTCTAACTGCCACTGGCAACCTCCCAAAACACTCCTTAACCAGGTCACAGCAGACACGATGCAGGAAGTGGTGTAACGTCAAGTCTTGTAGTTTCATAGTGTTGGTATGGTCTGGTGGTTCTTGGATGTATAGGATTTATGCTAATATGGCTAACACTAAACAACTTGCCCCTTTATGAATCTAATTGAAAGACAATAAAATAAAAACATTATAAATCATTCAACTTCAGGAAATGAGGGATTTGTTGGCTACACTTAAGTAATCCTGCATATCCACTACACCATCTACCATTTTTTTTAGGATATGTTGTCCATTCTACCAATCTGGGGTATGTGGTTCCCTCTACCACTAGGATGAGTGGTGTCTCTACCACTAGCGTATGTGGTGCCCTCTACGATTGTCATATGTGTTGATATATCATACATGAATGCACCAGCCCTACCGGGTTAAAACACCCTTGAACAGTCATCAATATACACCAATGTAATGTCAGATATACATACATTGCTACATACTGTAAATGTAGATATTTTCGTGTGTATAAATTTCCACAAATTTGCCAAAAAGCACATTGTTTGCTTGTAGTAAAATTCATGGATTTCTCACTCTGTACATATTTTCTTGCATTTTTTAAATCCGCGAAAACTGTGAAAATATGTACAGCGCAAAAATATCTACGTTTACAGTTATGATGACAAATGAGCATCAACATGATCTCCCATCCATCTAGGGTTAAGGATATTGCAGATCATATTATGGAGTGTGATATATACCACGGTATTAATGGTACAGCAATAAGGTAATACAATTATAACACCTACCTGAACTATCAGAGTCGTTCAGAGTGCCTGGTAGTCTACCTGTAACTGAGACTTAATGAGGACTACCCGGTCATGCCTGTAGTTTGGTTGCATATATGGCGCTGTGTACACAAGCATGCCAGGGGGATTCTAGCTGTAAGAAACTGTGTTTTGTCACAGTCTGATAACTTTGGTATTCCTCCATGACAGGAGGGTCATTTACTAACAGGGAGCGGGGCTGGTGGATTTAGGGGTGGACTATCTGGAAGAAGCTGAAACATACCTTCCTGTTCTTAACAAAACGAAACCAAAACCAAACATGCACAGGAGTCTCTAACTCATCATCAGAGGTGCTGCCACCTAGTGTGATTTTCAAAAACTAATAACCCACCTCTCTATTGTAAAGTATGACCTCTTCCCAATTAACTATATGAAACCAAAACCAGAGATGCCCAAGTCTCTGATAGCCACGACTCTATAATTTGGGAAGTCTGGGAGTCGGGGAAGATTCATTCTGGTCACTGGCCGTGCATGGAGGCTCTGATGGCCGTCGTATCTGGTAGAGGGAATGAGGGTTTTTGCGATGGATGTTGTGTTTTGGCCATTGTTTTGAAACTATAGATAAAAATATGTAATAGTTAACCATGTTTTTTTTTGGGGGGGGATTTTACTCACCTCACTTTAAAAAAAAGATATTAGGGCCTACACACCAAGAGCTATAACATTACATGACGGGTATTCTTTATAAATACATATATAAATGAAGACAGACATTAGTTTGTTTTTCAAGTTTATTTGGAAATCGAGTTGCAGTTGTATTTTCAACGATGAGTATCATGAATGTATCAATCCACAGAAAAGAAGAGAGAATCCCTCTACAGAAGTGTTTAGTCCAAGAGCTCAGTCACTTTAAATTTTTAGTTTTGATGACCAAATGGCTTGATGATGCATTCTTATGTAAAACTTTCTGCTACATTCAGAAGTCCAAGTCATACAAAAATCCGCAGGGGCTCTCTATGGAAGAGATTAGGTCAAAGTCTGGAACATTTACTTCTCCAAGGTTGGCTTTTTCTCTCTTTTGGAAACTGGTATTATGCCTACATTTACAGAATCGAGCTATCTATATCCCTGTTCTGAATGATCAGGAATTAGTTTTTGACACTTTTGGCTCAGTCTCATGAGTTTGTAACAGTTGAAACGTCTTTGACCGGGTGTCCTCTTTGACCGGTGTCCTCTTTGACTGGGTGTCGTCTTTGACCGGGTATCTTACTTCAACTTAAACAGCTGCACTGTCTAAAGTATTATGCAATAAGAAGTCCCACCAAGTACATTACATCATATACATATATAATTTTTTTTTTTAAATGGAAAAAAAATCTTTTCTCGATACCCAGTCAAAGGCGACACCCGGTCAAAGACGACACTGGTCAAAGACGACACTGGTCAAAGACGACACCCGGTCAAAGACGTTTCAACTGTTACAAACTCATGAGACTGAGCCTTTTATGTTCATCAGATCCATAGTACTGAAAATTCTAAGATGGCCACCACAAAACCATCAATTTTATAGGATTTTAGTCTACATTACTAAAAGTAGGAGCTGTTAAGCATTCTTTCAACCTGCAAGTGGAGGCAAGACCAATTTTCACTAGAACGACATTAATCCAAGATGGCCACCAACTGTGCCTTCATTTTTATCATTCAACTCTAAAATACTTGTTTTGTCAATGGGATTGGTTGTGCAATAGTTCAAAATAATGGTATTGGTGAGAACAATCAACATAAAATTGGAAACTTCTAAAGGTATGGCTGGATAACCCTGTCTCTTGACTGCATTTCTGGGTACACGTATCAGGGGCCCTGCAGACAAAGGGCCCCATGACAAATGGCCCTCAGGGATATCGGCCCTATGTCTAATGGCCCTGCAGAAGATTGGCCCCATGATGAATGGTACCCTGACTTTAGGCCTCCCGGATTATAGGCTATTTCCCTAACGCCCGAGCATAGGTGATACTAACGACCGAGTATGGACTATATTAACGTCTGAGTATGTCCATACTAACGCCAGAGTATGGTCCCGACTAACGTCCGAGAATGGTCCATACTAATGTCCGATCCCTGGCCATACTAACGTACGAGTATGGTCCATGCTGACGTCCGATCCCTGGCCATACTAACATCCGAGTATAGCCTGTCATCGGACGTTAGTATGACCAGGGTCGGACATTAGTATGACTAGGGATCGGACGTTAGTATTGCCTGTGCTCTGACGTTGGCCTATTGTCCGGAGGGCCTAGAGTCATGGGGGTCTAGAGTCATAAGGGCCTATTGTCAGGGGGGCCAAGTGTCATGTGGCTAAAATGCTGAGGGCCTGTTGTCCCAGGGCCGATCGTCAGGAGGGCCCCTGGCGTGGACACCGCATTTCTGGGTAATAATCTAACAGTAATACCTAAATTGTCAGTCCCTAAGATGGTAGTTTAATAACAGTGTCTGTGAGGCACATGGATCCACAGCTGCACCAAAATACTCACCTGATATGTGCAGTCTATACGAGACTGTATGTGCACTGTGCACAGGGGGTCACCTAGCAGATTATGGGGTGTTTTATCATAATCCTTATGTCAAGGTTGCACATATAACAGACAGAAATATATTCTGTATTATAACATATTATGTTGGTACTGTGCACTACATCTCTTGATATGTATCAGACTTGAATATTGGTCACTTTCTGTTTTCACAATGTATTTCACCTGTAACATGTCTTAATTTGGTATCGCCTCATCTATATCATCAACCCCTCTTTCCCTAGTAAAATCACTATGTTTGCCTTTCTTGTACCAATGGAATTAAATGTAATGGTGTTCATAATTCTATATTCGTTGAAATTGCAGAATAAAAACTGTCAAATTGAAAATTGAATTGAGAGATGTTTTACATACATGCCTTGATGGTTGTAACTGATACATGTATTAACATGGGGGCGGCAACCTGTCCCTCCCTTATCACATGTAACACACCAGGTTGTACCCTTATTAGTTATTCTGGAGATAAGGGCTCATGGATAGTGGAGGTATGTTTTACATAAAGCTGCATACTAGATGTACTGTAAACGTGACTATTGGCCCGTATATTGGATAGGTGCTTTTTCACCTCATCTCTTAAGTGAAAACCAATTCATAAAGTTCTATATGTGATGCAGAGCACAATTCATCTTTAATAAAGTAAAGATTGCAAAGATTGCAAAGCAAAAAGTTGGTGTCATTTTTAAGATAAAATCAGTTCGTTTTCTTAAGTGATTTTGAACTAAGTAAGTTTATTTTCGAAGAGCCATATTTAGAAAGACTCAAAGACATTGCCCATACTCAACCATCACAAAATGTCCATAATAAACAACTTGTCCAGCATAATGTGTCCACAAATACAGTTGCCCACACTGAAACATTACATAGTGCCCAGAAATCTTGCACAAGGCATCTATTCAAAACACTTACTTCAAAGCCATGCTAATACAAAGTGTCCATATCATTTGATGATGGTTTTGTCCACACAAAACCATTATATAATGGCATCAGAGCACATTTTCTCCACATAAAACCATCCCAAAGTATCCACAAAAAGACACAAAACTATACCATAGCTTGTCCGTAGAGTAGTTGAGCCCACACAAAAACTAGCACAGGAAAACCAATCATAGTTTTTGGGTAACTATAATTTTCAGACCCCCTCTGAAGCTTATAGGATTTGTCAAATATCTGGGTGCAGCTAATATGCTAATTAGGCTTCTTATGGTAATTTGTAGAGTAGCGCACCACTCTATAGACTCACTGATTCCTTCCAATCTGGGTTACTAACATTGAATGAAGGATGTTAGTTTTCAATGGATTAGCGACATGTTCTCCTTTGTGGACAGTTTTCTGCAATTCGTCATTTTGTCTCAGGGAGTTGGTAGATCAGATAAGCATTAGGCCCAAGCTGTAGGTCAATAACTCCCAGGGTCCATATCAGCATGTCCCAATACTGAACGATAACTGTGGATAATTTCATCACAATCTATTGATCGTAGAATATAATAGTACATTATTCACATCTGTGCATACTTCAACTTATCCAATGTATACATTCCCTTGAACAAATAACCCTTTACAAATATAGACCTGAAGAATTGTCTAAATATGGGTATTGACAATTGTTTTTCTCTCTTAAGCCTTCTTGAAGGGGTGAACTTCCCTAAGCATTCATTTTGAAGTGGTACTTTTATGGGGGTGGACATGAAAACCTGGCCTCTTCTTGAGATCTAGAATGGATATGAGTCCTAGTCACATGCTGCAGAAGGCAGAAAGATAGCGACAGGGGGACATGACCATTTCTTAAAATCAACATAGGTCATAAGCATTTTAAAGAACATAGACATGTAACATGACCGTTTTAACCCCTTCACCACTGGATTTCCTGTAACTCAATGCAATTTTGTGCAATATATTGGCTTACCGCGTGGAAGGGGTTAAACATTTGCCACATAACATTGCCACTCTCCTCCCTCCATGTCCCCACATATCTGCTCAACATG
>OX381711.1:78256882-78360625 GCA_947462335.1 Harmothoe impar
ATGTTATCTACACTACCTGCAATGTCAATATCTGCACTACATACAATGTCAATATCTGCACTTCATACAATGTTATGGTATCTGCACTATATACAATGTCAAGGTATACCTTATGTCAGACTAGCTGGCGAGGCTGACAAAGGGATTCTTTGATAAGAGCACAACAGGGTAAGGGCATCAGATATTAGAGCTCCTAGAGGAGCTCAGCCACATCACTGTAGGGTGCCAGCCTGAACCATAAAATGACCACTGACGGTTGTAAAATATTAGCTTAATGTGTCAGGTTCAGGGAGTGAACTTTATCAGTAGGTGGTGTTAATGTGCAATATATTAGATTGCAGGGAGGGATATTCATGTTTTAATTGATACCAGAAATTGAGGTAATAATGACCTCACAGTGACACTAGATACAATGTCAATCCAGTAAACAAAAAGCGCCATACAATATTATATCCTTAGGACTGCCAGTACTTTCTGGAGGCGCACTGCCATAGCGTATTGTTTCCAATGCAAACGCAAAATCTTGGCTTTCAGGGGGCCCTTTTTACTATACACATTGGCCCGCTATAGTTGTGCTAAGGATATAACGTTTCTCTATGGATGGCAAAATGTTATATAATGTTAAAAATGTTATTTTCAAGTAAAGAACGTATCCTTGTTAACTGGGAAGGTATCTGCACTACATACAATGCTATGATATCTGCACTACACACAATGCTATGGTATCGGCACTAAGTACAATATCATTTTGTGGACCTACATCTTATTCATTCCTATTGTATTTGTGTGGGAACAGCTTTTTCTGAATAAATTAATCTTCATGTTGTATCAGATAGTGTCCTGTTCATTCACTCAATAGGAAAATAAGCAGGTGTACAGCTGAGGGCAAATAAAATCCAACCAATGATAAGGGTATGTTTTCTGTGAAAATGACATACTTTTTTCTATCTATATAAAGGTTGCAGACATTTATATGTGTATATACTCGAGTGGAGTTCGCGCGCCGCTATTTGTTATCCGGCCAGCGCGGGGTTTGGTTAGTATGCATTCCACCCTCCAGGTGGTGAGTTGGTAGTGTTCCGCCGCCGCGGGGATTAGCCACAGTCTGTTTGAAAAATTTCGGCGGTGAGGACGCTTCCTCTGGAGCTCTGTAGGTACAGGCTCGCTGAACGACTGTGGCCAAAGGTTTTTTACGCTGACCGGTACAATGGCAACTAATGCACTATGGTGCTGGAAATGTGGCAGGGATCACATACCCCCAAGAGGGAAAAACTGTAAAGAGGAGAAGCTGGAGGGATATACCCCCATGAAGACTAGGAAGAAAAAGGAGATTGATGGTACCAAAATGACCGTGGAGGAGGTGACGGCGGCCACCGTGGAGGAGATCAACGCTAGCATGTTGGATCTTATTCCTGAAGATAAATTTGGTACCAAGCAAGAGTACATCGAATACCTGGAGGAGCTGGAGGCGCATCAACTTGAACAGGAACGGGCAGAGGCCCTGGAGGATAGGATTCATGGTCGGCTGCGTTCCCGCGTAAGCGTCAGCAGTGCTAAAGTGGAGACGAAGGCGCCTCGTCATCGCTCTCCGCCCCCGTCCAGAGACCCTACTCCTGATCCTCTCACCAGCACGCCAAGATTTCACCTGGGTAAAGAAGGTAGAGACAGTTCTCCAGATAGACTTGCCTACATGAAGAAAAAGTATGATTTGAAACGGTACACAAGGGGCCGTGAGCCTAGGTCATTGATGTATGAAGAACTTATGTATGTTTCCCTTAATTGGGCTTGTGTTGGGGTAGATGAAGGGGTCTTTCAAACCCTGGAGGAAATGAAAAGGTTCCTCCGCCATTTGGGCTTCCTCTCCTTTAAGGCATCAACAGGTCTATATGACAAGGCTCAGTTTGCAGAGTATGACGCAGACCTGAGGGAAGAGTGCGTTCATGGGGAGGACTTAGAAGGGTTCTGTTTTGGGAATGATTTTCTCATAAAACAACATTTCGACACAGACAGTCTCAAAAAGGTTAAAGAACTCCACAAAAGTCAGTCTGATTCTGGTGGTAGGGGACGGGGTTACCCTCCAGGCGCGGGCAGAGGTCGTGGCCGGGGCTATCCTCAGAACCAGGGGTATCAAAACCCGGGCCAGAATCAGCAGATTAATCCAGCCCCCAAGAACGTACAAGGTCTCAGGTTAGATGAGAATGGCAGGGTTATGCCTTGTAACAGATACAATGGAAGTGGGTGTGATTCTAGAGGATGTATATTTGGCCACATTTGGCCAAATGTGGTGATCCTACCCACAAGAGTGTTGCATGTACCAACGTTCGTATGTATTCGGCGTAGGGATCCCACTCATCTGTTGTTTCCTCTTCTAACATTGTCAGTGCTCATGATTCTAAGTCTGAACCGTTTATTACTACCGACTGTGTTAATATTGAAGGTGGTTCTCATGTAGTGACTGGCGGTGTGGCCCCTGCTGAGGAGAGCGGAAACATAGGTGAGGTGGAATGTGAAAAGCCGACGAGTTTGTTACATAAGGTCGACTTACATGTTAACAACGAATTAATTAGTGCTACATGCCCGACTGACTTTGATATATTGAGTGTGTGCTCGGCGGGCTGGCCGCTGCCAGTGGGTCAGTGTGTTAGTGTGAGCCTAACTGAGTCAAGTGGCGAGAGATCAGCTGATTTTGACGTAGGTAAATTGTGCTTTGAAGGCTACTGTTCTTGTAGTTATAATATGGATGGTTCTCCTATTACCCTGAAGCCATGTAGAGTGTTCTGTGAATGTTTTATGTGGGGTGAAGTTGATAGTAATTGGCTATACTTATTGGAAGGCTCAGCATTTGGTTTTAGGATTATTAATCCTGGTTGCGACTGTAATTACAATAATCAAAATTATTCTTCTATTTTGAAAGAGGAGAATAAGAAATTCATGGATAAATGGTTATTGAATGAAATAGAACAGGGTAAAATCCTACAATGTGAAGATAAGCCTAGATGTATTCACGCTATCGGCGCTGTAAATAAAAAGAAAGATGGTCCTTCTCAGGGCGTGAGCATTAGACCTATCACTGACTGGTCTCGAGGGGGGGGGGGGTCCCCCCCGGTAAATGAATTTTGTAACAAGGTGGCGTCAAAATTCGTGTATAAATCTATGGATGACGTGTGTGATGTATTGACTGACCAGGCTTGGATGTGTTGTACAGATATAGCTGACGCCTATAGGGGGCTTCACATACATTACAATGATAGAAAATTCCAGGGTTTGAGATGGAATTTTTCTGACGGCAATGGGGATGTGTATTTCCAAGACAGTCGTCTGTGCTTCGGTATGGCTTCAGGCCCTTATGTGTTCAACAACATATCTGAATTTATTGTACGTTGTATGCACCGCAGAGGTTTTGATAAGGTGATTAATTATCTTGATGATTATTTAATCATTAGTGATGATTACCAATCATGTGTAAGCACGCAGCATGTTTTGTTCTGTGTTATTCGTCATTTAGGGTTTAGTATATCCTTCAAGAAAGTGACTCCTGTAGCCCAGACAGTGGTGTTCTTGGGTATAGAGGTGGACAGTGTGAATATGAGACTGTCACTGCCAGACGATAAGTTGTGTGAATTGTTAGTTAAGCTCGGCGAGGCTGAGGGTAAAATGAAATTAACTAAAAGAGAAGTGCAATCTCTCGCTGGAAGTTTGGCACACGCCAGTAAAGTTGTACGGGGGGGCCGCTGCTTCTCCCGCAGAATTTATGATTTGTGCAATGTAGTGCGTAAACCTCATCATAAAGTGAGGTTATCTGGAGCTGCCAGGGCTGACATTGTATGGTGGCTAGAGTTCGCTAAAACATTTAACAGTTCAGCTAAGATAATAAAACCAATCGGCACTCATCTATCTGTGTATAGTGATGCATCTTTCTCTGGTTATGCAGCATTGCATAACGGGGATTGGTTAATGGGGGAATGGGAAGGGAGCCGCTGCCCCTTACCACCTGAGGCTAGTCACCATTGGGTGAAACTGCCTATGACATATAATGAGAATATAAATGAACTAGAGTTCTGGCCTGTCTTGCTCGCTGCAAAAAGGTGGGGTCATTTATGGCAAAACTGTGAACTTGTATTTGTGACTGATAATACTCAGGTGTTACATATGTTGAATACCGGTAGGAGTAAGAATAAGGCTTGTTTGTCTTGGATCAGAGAGATGTTCTGGATTGCAGTTAAAATGAATTTTTATTTTAAATCTGTGTACATACGGTCAAAAGATAATGTAATTTGTGATGCCTTAAGCAGGTGGGGTGAGTCTGACGCACGTAAAAGGTTGTTGTATGTAACTTCCCCTGATTCCCTTTGCTGCTATGGTCATTTATAATTGCAGATGGACCGTGTGCTAGACTGGTGTCTCGACTACAGCTGTTATTGGATAATGATACGTCTGACAATACAGATAAGACTAGAGCTTCGATTATTAAGAATTATTTGGAGTTTTGCTCAATTTATGGCATTAAACCTCTCTACCCAGGTGCGTCTGGGATTGCTTTTTATGTGGCACATCTTTCAAATACTCACCAGTATGTTAGTATAAAGTCGTATTTGTGTGGAGTTAATTATTATTTAAAGACGCATAGGGTCGCTGAGGTTCCTTACCAGGATCCGTTAGTGTATAGAGCCTTGAGGGGTGCTCGCAGGGTTTTGGGTGATACTCCCACTCAGGCTTTAGCTATTCTACCAGAGCACTTGTTGTTGATGTTCGCATGCTTACCTAATTCTTGGGGTCATGTTTGCTTCTGGGCCGCTGCCTTAGTTGCTTTTAGAACCCTACTGCGGAAATGCCACTATACGTGGGGTGATAGCATGTTATGTAGGAGTGCCTTTGAATTTTTTGATTGGGGCATGATGATAACGGTGACTCGTACTAAGACAATTCAGTTTAAAGAAAGGAAACTTTTGTTACCCGTTTGTAGAGTTAGTAATAAAATATTATGTGCTGTTCATTGGGTTGAGAGACATTTTTCAGAAGTAAAGGGTAAGCCCGACCATCCTGCATTCTTGTTACCAGATGGTCAAGATGTCTCTCCTTTGAGTTATAGTGTTTTTTCTAATATTCTGAAGATGTTAGCATGTAAGGCTAAGATTAATTCAGATAGGATATCTAGCCATGGATTCAGGTCGGGGGGGGCCACTTTCTTGGCTCGTCTTGGCGTTGAGATTGATGTGATTAAACAGAGGGGCGACTGGAAAAGTGACCAGGTCTTGGTATATTTGAGACGCCCTATACAGGATAGAGTGAAGCTGGATCATAAGGTGGCAAAGATGTTGTCGTCTGTGGTAGAGGATTGCTGAAGTTGCATATTTCAGTGGTTGAGATGTGTATTCTAGTATTGGTTATGTGATGTTGTATTATTATCTGATGCTTCCCCTTCTTTTTCCTTCTTTTTTCTTTTTCCTGCACTATACTCCTTCTTCTCCTTTCCTATTATACACTACTCTAACTTCCATGAGGCTGTCAGTACCCTAAGTACCAATGACACAGACTTTAATACCTAGCCTCAGATGGGCCCAGAGCTCATCAACAATTATTGATTATTCAGAAACTTAAATAACTGTTCATTAAATTAACACGCGGGTAGTAGGACTGTCCTACAACATCAAGGACAGCCCTACATCCCATTACCACACCTAGAAAGTAGGTATGTGGCTTAACTTCCGCTTAACGGATCATTGATATAATTGCAAATGCTGTGGAATACAAGAATACAATCTATAAGGTTATGTACTTCCTCAGGATAAAAATAAATGAAATAACAACAACAACATAGTGATGATGTAGGTGGTGATGATGATGATAGATGATGATGATGATGATATTGACAATATGAATGTTATTTGGCTGGTGGCCAGTCACTTGGTGCCGGGCTTTGGCAGGTAGTTTCCAGCCATTATGCAAATGCGCCAATTAATTACTGTGTCTCTTATTATTTATTATGTAACGATTATAGTATATTATCTATATAAAGGTTGCAGACATTTATATGTGTAGGCTATATACTCGAGTGGGGTTCGCGCGCCGCTATTTGTTATCCGGCCAGCGCGGGGTTTGGTTAGTATGCATTCCACCCTCCAGGTGGCGAGTTGGTAGTGTTCCGCCGCCGCGGGGATTAGCCACAGTCTGTTTGAAAAATTTTATGTTTAATATGTGAATAAAGAGGGCAGGTAGTTTCCAGCCATTATGCAAATGCGTCAATTAATTACTGTGTCTCTTATTATTCATTATGTAACGATTATAGTATATTCTCTGGGATATAGTGTATCGGGTACATATCTTGACTATTGACCATAATGTCACGTTTTTGGCCCTGTGTTTTGAATAAGCGCATGTTTTGAATAGGGCCGGGGCAGGAGGGTACTGAATTCAATAGGCGCCGGGCCTTGAATAGACACCTTTTTTTTCTGTCAATTGTTCAAGAGAAATAAGCCTGTAGGATGGGGCCTAAACTTTTAATCCTATATTTGGGACTATGGTGTCATCTTGTCTCATTGAAAAGGAAATTTAATGTAGGTAGAATATGATTCCATTGTCAAAGCATCATAAAGCTAAGTATCATTATGTCTGCGATAGATTGAAAGAACATTGTGGAAACTAAAAACAATACTTTAATAGGGGATTAGCAGTGAGGTGTGGCATCCGCCAATCAAAGATCGGACAGGAATAGCTTTTTAACACCTGTATAGCTGTGATGACTGCAGTTCTGTGACTGCAGTCAGAGGGGTTTCGGCGACCTGGCGACCTGGGCCGTTTTCCAGGCGACTTTTCAACATGGGGCAATAATTTAAGCGAGCTGGCGACTTTTGCACAAAATTGATTATAGGATAAAGGGTCTAAAGAAACGACCTTGCGACCTAGGGGACTTAATTTCGGCCACTTTCCGACTTGAGGGGGGGGGGGGAACCCCTCTGCACCCTATGGGTCTGGACCACTAAATTCGACATGGCGACATGGGCCTTTTTTGGCTTATTGACATGCGACATGAGGAATATAAGAGATAGTGACATGGGACATGAGCTTTTCTTAAAATCGACATATTGACATGGTCATTTCTTAAAATCGATAGGGCGACATGATCATTTCTTAAAATCGACAGGGGAAATTGGGACCCCCCCCATCCAGACCCCTCACCCTGGCCGCTCCTTCTAGGTTCCCACTCGGGATTCGACCCCGGGGAGGGGACACTTAGTATATTTTGTATACACAGGTGTGCGGCTGGCAAGGGTAGTTTTTCAACAAAATGTCCCTAGCAAGGGTCCTCTTTTGGCGAAAAGATGTCCCTAGCAAGGGTCTACTTTCGACAAAATCGCCCTAGCAAGGGTCACTTTTTCACCCAAATGCCCCGTTTCTCACCAAAATGTCCCCTTTTGTTCATTTTTTCGCCAAAATTTTGCAGACACAGGTATTTTTTGTGTTTTTCCTCTTCAAAAACAAGGACTTTTCGGCCAAAAGTGCCCTAGCAAGGCTAGATTTTTGAAGCAAAAGCTCCCTAGCAAGGGTAAGGCCTACTAAGGGTTGTCAGCCGCACACCCATATCAGAAAAAAATCAATCGGGGATTCGACCCAACCAGGCAGAGCAGGGCGAGACTGCGAGACACAGGCAGGCCAGTTTGGATTAGACAGGCCAGTCTATGAAATCCGTGGCGCGAAACCCGTAGTTGGTGCGGCTAACAGTAGATGGCGCCACAGCTGTCGTCGCGCCATCTGATGGCAAATGAGCGCAACTACTTTCCGCCATAAATCCTGATTCTAAAACATCAGATCGTTTTTCTGCTTCACACATCTCCTGTACGGAATACCACGCACTTCTACTTCGTCAGCATAACCTGAACACAGAGGTGAACACTTTGCAGGTAGGTAAAATACCATAACATTTTCATAACATTGAATTTAATGAGTTTTAAAAACGGAGTTGCCTTCTGAGCGATAATAGGTGCAGTTGGCACGCATGTGCATACTAGTAGTGTCACACTGACACTGCACTATAGGTCACGAGGAAGCAATTATTATTCCTCTATGTTTCTATATAGCATAATACACAAAATCAGCCATCTACAAAATTTGTTGGCCATAGTGTTAGCCCTAGTCTAGTTAAACAATCCCTCACACATAATGTTTCACCCTCAATAAAAGAGTTGACCGTGAAAATCTCAAGAACGTCACTTTTATGTACAGGTGGTCCCATTTTGCCCTGTTTTGGGCCTAAAATCGACCTCTAGCCACATCAGCTTTTGCATGCCTCAGAAATTCCCAAACCCTTTACATAGCATACAACTACATGTACTATTCTATCTAAAGGGTACTTGGGAACACCTGTGAATTTTTTCACAATTTAGCCATTTTTGTTTCATCTGAAATATAACCCAATCAGCAGCCAGAACTCCCTTTAATGCAGACCAGAATACTTCCACGTGACCTAAACTAAAGCAACCTGAGCCTCGCGCGTTTGCTTAAAGGCGCACTGAGGCCACACTTAAAAAAAACTCTGTTTCCGGTGGAGCGGGTGGGCTAATAATAACTCACCCGCTAGGCCGCAAAATCTTTTTTTTTTTTAGAATTTTTTTTTTTTCATGTTAAACATGTCTTTCCCACCCGGTTCCTGGGCATTGCATATGTCTATATATAGGCTTGTTTGGTATCAAATAAAAGCTGGGTGTTAGGCCGTTTTATCCTAATAACTATGGATTATGGAACCGCCGCCGAGAAAGAAAAAATTGGGCAAAATAAATAAAAATTGGCCACTGACAAAAAAAAAAAAAAAAAAAAAAAAAAAATGCTGGCGGGTAGCCTTGGGAAAAAAAGTCACCCGCCCGCTCCACCGGAAACAGACTTTTTTTTAAGTGTGGCCTGAGCTCAGGACCTAGCCCTGCCGAGTTTTGTACGCAAATGACGTCGTGGGTTCAGTGCGCCTTTAAATTGCTACCTGATGAATCGGTGCGTAGAACGCTACGCTGACTTATGGTTGACTGGCATGCCTGATCCCGCGTACCTTGGGAACGCTAGTGGGAGTGGCCAGGGCAGGTATTCTAGCACTCTAGGCTCTAGCCTACTCTTATGCACCTCCTCAGGCTCCTGGTAGCGTACTGTAGTGTACAAGGATCCACTGATATTCCCTCTTTGTGAAGTTTATTTCTATCTCTATTTTCTCGGTTAGTTTACACATTTGAAAGAAATGGAGAGTGTTTTTAAATGTAAATGAATGTGTTCTATTGATAAGTACCTTCTTTTTCTTTGAAAACCGCAAAATAGCTGAGAAAACCGAGTTTTATATAACAGACTTGACTATAAAGAGAGAATACCAATGACAATGGGATCCTCGTACAATCAACCCCGGAATGGGCTGAAGCAGGGCGTGTAATGGCAACCATAAAGAAGTTGTTAAATGATGACCACTCCCTTAGGGAGTGCTCATTTTTTAACAACAGGGGGGGGGTGGATTTGGGGAGGGGGTAAAGAATTTGGACCCCTTGACCGGGGGGGGTAAAAAATTTAGACTCCTCTTGGGGGGGGGGGGTAAAATAAATTCAACCTGTTTTGAGGGATAAAGCCCGCGCGGTACTATGCTACAAAGGGGCGAAAACCCGCGCGGTTTTTGGCCTGCTGGGGGGGGGGTAAAAAATTTCGACCCCTCCACGCGAAATCTCACCGCCCCCCCCCCCTCTTTTGTTAAAAAATTAGCACTCCCTTAGGCTGTTTCGGGTAATAGCTTTGAATGAATAAAACTGGATTGAATGCGGGACTCAGGCATGATAATTGAGGTAATGTAACACATGATTAAAGCACAATGCTACCATCATTAAAAATGTCAAAGAGTGTATAAAGTTAGTAAAGATATTTTTCCGTTGACAGCGTGATGATGGAACATCAGGATACACCTGAGCCTGCAGCACCTGCTGTAGAGGACATCACTCATGGAGACGGCACGCCTGACGACCAGCGACCTGCCGACCCCAGCCCGCGACCTGCCGACCCCAGCCCGCGACCTACCGACCCCAGCCCGGCGCGACCCTCGTCAGACGGCGACCACGAGGTACACTCAGACGTGTCGGAGCCGGAAGACGACCGGAACCCAGAACCGCCCCCGGAGCTGCGTGACCGGGCGGACCTCATCGCGGCAGACAATATCGGGGACACTGTGTTCAGCAAACACTGGCTGTTTACAACCCTCATGCGGCTCATACAGGTGGGTAGTAGTGTAGTATAGTACCGGTAGTTGTACTCGACCCTCAACCAGCAGCAAGCCCCATGAGGGTACTCGTAGTACAGTGTTGCCGAAATGATATCGGAACATTGGCTATTGCTAATGTAAAATTCCAATCGCCAGTGTATTAAGGGCCTTTGACACCGGCCATAATCGCCGGCCAGGGTCTCAGCTTTCTGGCCCTGAAAGAATTTTTCAAATATTTCTCTGTTAAAAGTATTTTTCTGCGAATTGAAGCATTTTCCATCAATTTTATAAGCTGTCATTATAGAAGCATTGCAAATTGTATTCATTTATTAGGACCACATTAATAACGATACGGCTCCCATGATGCAGTTCACCTGAGGCGATTTTGTTGGGGCCTGATCGGCGGTTTCGTTCCCGCCCAGCGCCATGTTAGTTCACATTTAGTATCGCCTGCAGCGAAGCTGCTGGTTAATTTATAAAACAGTCTGAAAAGCGCTATATGAAATCATTCATATAGGCCAATGTGGCCTGTGTAGAAAGCGTGTGTAAGATCTCACAACACAGGCCATATTGGCAACGCTCTAGTATTCAACCCTTTAATAATAGTTATTTTATTCGTAAAAGCGCAAAAAATGTTATGAATTTTCTCAAAAATTAAAAAAAATGTCTTTAAAAATCTGGATCAGCCCCAAAGGCGAAGGGTTAAATCCCAGCTATCGGACAACCGCACCCATGTTTGATGAAAAAAATCGGCCTAGAAAGAGACCTTTTAAAACCGTTTTCACTATAATGTAAGGCAATAAAACACCATTTCAAAGCCGACCCCCTAGTTTTGAGAAGAAAATTTGGCTTAGGCCAAAAAAAAGGTTTGTTTCAGGCCAGCCGACCGACCCTATCAAAACAGGGCCGACCCTACATTTCTTTTAATGCAATTTTGAAGACATTTTCGTATTTTTATCCTCTTTTGGTCAATTTTAGGGTATTCAAAAAAGTTGGCTAATACGGCTTGTGGCTTATGTGAGCTAAAAAAAATTATTAAGCTATTCTCATGGATGGGGTGTAGCACATTGTGTTTATATTGTAGGCTGTAGACGCGGAGGGGGAGAGTAAGGAGAGTACCGTCACGGAGGGCGGAGTCGACATCGGGGACAGTTTGCAGGACGAGCTCTGCAAGCTGTGGGACATGTCCATGAACAGTGTAAGTACAATTATATCATTCAGAATAGGCCATAAAATGTCAGTGTAAAAATTTGAGAAATATTCCCAAAAACCCTATTAGGGTTGTATTAGGCTTGATATGGTCACAGTTGTAGCAGTTAACTTCAAGCTCACACGACCAACGGGAACTTTCTATATAAAAGTATGATAATTTCATACAATATAAAACGCCAATATTCAGGCCTAAAAAAAAAAGCTGTGTTCCGGTATCCCGACCGACCCTCTGTTTTTGGGGCCGACCTTAATTTTTTTAGACATTTCTCTAAATTTTTGTTATTTTTAGGACTCTTTGGGTGTTTTTACCACTAAAATTCACCTTTTTTCAAAAAAAGAAATTGTAAAAAATTTTTTTTTTAAATACGACCTACCGACCCTCTTTTTTTGGGCCATGTTACGGGAACACAACTTTTATTTTCAGGCCTCATTGTAGAGAAAGCTTAACCCATTAAGTGCAGTCCATTTCACCAGGGAGGTCAAGGTCTTGACGTACCTGATTTAACTAATGTACGTTGGCATGAAGGATGATGCACACATTGTAACATTGTGCCTCTACATGGGTACCCTCAGATTTGACCATGTTGCGGTGTCTACCTTTTAGCAAGAAGGGACGAGTCAACGTGTCGATTTTTATGTATTTAGAATGAACTGGAGCCTTGTAAGAATGCCTGTGTGTCGATTTTTAAAAGGGCCGAGTCGCACGTGTTGATTTTTAAAAGGGCCGTGTCGCACGTGTCGATTTTTAAAAGGGCCGTGTCGCACGTGTCGATTCTTAAAAGGGCCGTGTCCCCACATGTGTCCATTTTTACCCATGTAGAGGCACAACATTGTAACACAGCTACTTGTGGGTGCTGCTTTCGAATTGGAATTAAGAGGAAAAAATTCGACCTACAGCAAAATACATTGTACTTTTGGAAAACCTCACTTATCTATAGGTCGAATTGGAGTTTAAGATCTTTTTGGGGGGCTAGACCCCACCCAGAGCCCCCTAAAGCATGTTTTCCCTGGCCAAATTGAGTATTATTTTTGATATTCTGCCCTTATTACGATGACCTCCTACTTGAGGAGAAACAAGCAGGTCTTATAGAGGAAAAGAATCCTCAAAAAAAGTGTCTTTCACAGTAATTAGAATTTATATTTTTTAGGGCCCTAAAAAGGTTATATTTTTTCAAAACCTCACATATAAGTCGAATTGGACTTGTGAGGGAAAAAGTCGACTTATAGCTAAAGACAATTCCAAATAAAAATCGAAGCGAGGTTTTACGGTATGTGTATATCAACAAAGCTATAAGGATAGGTTATTCACAACTGTAAAGTTGGGACTGCGGGTTACACACAAGAATTTTCTAAATATATAAGTAGGCAAGAATTTACGGTAAATTAGGGCAAACTTTATGAAAAAAAAGAACAGAAGTCTTCACAAGGTTCTCCACAGACTTAAAAATCACACCATAAATTCTTACATAGAAACCGCGGCTTTTGCGAAAGTCAAAACCCCTGGTGCAATTTATACTAGCTTTCTCCTACAGTGGGTGTGTGGCTAAGATAAAGCACAGGGTTTTTGCCAGTAATACAGTAGTGTACAGTACTAAAATAGCAATTTTCAGACCCCAGTTGCCAAATATAACTTTTTTTTTGTATAGAAAAGTGCTAAACTGGTAATAACTTCTGTAATAATTGATGGATTTTCAAAATTCAAAAACCTATAGACAGCTAAAATGACACCGGCGGCGATTTTGGGGTCATTTGACGCCGGCGGGAGTAAAAATGACGCCGGCGGCCCGCCGGTGCCATTGCAGTGTGGGGAGAACCCTGGCAGAACAGCAGCCTGATGTAGATTGTCTCTGTCTGCAGGCCGTAGTGACCTTCCTGCAGGAGTTCAAGGCCGTGGACATCTTTACGGGAGTCGTCGCCAAATCACGAGCACCGCGAGCCACGGTAAGGTGACATCACATATACCGTATTCAACGTATTAAGCGCACACTCCTTAATAAGCGCACACCCCCCGTTTTTGGCCGATTCTTAAACTACAAATAACCAAAAATATCCCAATTTTTTACCCCAATTAAACTCTTAACTACTAAAAGGTGCCCATAATCATTTTTTTAAGCGCACTGTGCGCTTATTACGTTGAATACGGTAAGAATCAAAGAAAGTGACAGTGAACCCTGAGTGACTCATCCTCGTAAAAAACTCAATGTGAATTGCATGTGCAGAGTCGTGTGACTAGAATCATGTTGTTATTGGCCTTGATACCACAAGTTTGAATTAAGGAATTGAACCAGGTTTGTGGTGTTTTTTTCCCAATTTATTTCTTTTCTTTTTTTTACATTTTTGCCAAACATCACGGAGGGGAATCCATTGACGTTGTATCCAAAAGAACAATATTTTTCTTGGTCTGGCCTTGTACTTTACGTGTTACTTTGTTGTGTTGTAGGAGATCTGTATCGGTATATTTGGGAACATGGCGTGTAACGAGGATGCGAGTAAAGAGATGGCCGCCAACAAGAAGCTCATGTAAGTACCGCTCATGGAGTTTAACAACCCCAGTACCACTGCAAATCAATGTACTGGAAAGTCTTGGATATAAGCTGCGGCTTGTATACAAATCAGAACCAGCTTTAGTTTGATACCAAACATACCGTAAAACCTCTCTGATAAGCCGACCTTTTTTGGTGATTTTAAGCTTGATTCCGCTTATAGCATAGTCTCAACGAGGGGGGTCGGCTTATAAGGGAATTTTTTTATCAAGTAGATTATGGTTTAAGGTGGGTCGCTACCCTTTGATCAAAGTTAACAGAATGTCTCTATTTTTTTTCTAAAGACAGTCTGAATCATATAGAAACAGAAAATGAAAAGAAAAATGGGGGGTCCCGACCTACTTTTTTAAATACAGAATTTTGAAAAATTAAAGTATTTAAATTTTTCTCTAAAAATGAGAAAAAAGTGTGAAAACTTCAATAATTTTTTAAAATATCAACCATTATGCACAGAAATGTAAAACTTCACATGTGAAATGGCTATATGTTCCACTTTACTGTAAAATTCATTTTACAGTTGTATGCCATGGAATTCTGGGTAGAAATATGATGTTTTGGGGAAGAAAATGAATAAATTGCTATCATTTTGTAGCGTTATTGGCTAAAAAAGGTATTCAAAATTAACAGAATTTTTTTTAACTTTCTCAGAAAATAGTTCAGAATTTTGCTAACATATGAAAGTGATTTTGATAGGGGGTCCCAGGCATATTTTTAGGTTTTTTGGCCTTTGAAGTTGAAAAATATAGCAAAATCGGTCTAAATCTTACATTTAAAGCTAAAAATAAAGCGTAAAATGGCTAGAATCAGGGTAGAAAATGGCTACAATTGATACCCTTGGTTTTTCTAAGTAACTTAATGAGATCTATATCATTCTAGATAATGATTTATTGGTAAATAGCTTCAATGTTCTAACTTTTGATAAAAATAGCAAATATCATTAGCTTTAAATATATCAACTATGCAAAGTCCAATAAAACGCTCAATTTTGCTCGAAATCTCCCAATTTTTTAACATGGCTTAATCATCATATATATGTATCAGATACTGTAATATTAGCTCATTCTGATACATTTAAGCTATATGCGCAGATACCTGCGCAGTGTGTCCATATTCAAGAGGTAGCGACCCACCTTAACCATGTTTAAATGGACCCAAATTCGGCTTATAATATTCTCTCAAAGTGGGGGTGGGCTTATAATGGAGGTCGGCTTATCAGAGAGGTTTTACGGTAATATGCGCCGTGGGCGCTTATCTAATTATTTTGTATGACATTATAGTACTCAAGAGTTTAATTGTCTCCAAAAACGTGAAATTTGAGCCTTTGTTCTAGTCTAAAAATGCTCCAGGGAGGGGGGGGGGCGCTTATTACGTCGAATACAGTATATCAATATATGGGAGACGGCTTATACAAGGGTTTTTGAATGTAGAGTACAGTACTAAAGATTACTAGAGATTATCAAACCCTAGATTTTAGGTTGAAATACCCTCAAATAAATATAGAGTGCAACAGTGGTTTAAATACTGCACTTGTGCAGCCTGGGTTGTTCTGCACTCTGCCTACGGCCAGCATGCAGAGTGGCCCCGGCCCCGCTCGTGCAGTAACCACTGTCTTGGCTACTTTAGTGTAAGATTGTAAGATTTTTTATTCAAGCAATACCGTAAAACCTTGGCTATAAGCCGACCTTGGCTATAAGCTGAATGTGAGTTTGGGAGTAAAAATTCGGCTTATAACAAAAGTGCTTGAAATTTGTTTTCACTATGTTTCTACATTATTAAATCCTTGCCTATAAGCCGAATGGGAGTTTGGGGCTTAAAATTCGGCTCATAGCAAATAAAAACGCCAAGTAAAATTCGGCTTATAGCCGAGGTTTTACGGTATTCACGGTTTACACTGCGATATTCATATGCTGAACAAACACTATATACATACAACTTAGTTTATAAGCAGGCACATAGGTTCATGTTTTAAGTCAACCATAAGGCTGACTTGTAGCCGGCAAGTTAGCAAGTAACTGATATAGATTCATGACGATATATCTATTAGTGCCACATATATTATGTTTTGACATTTTATAAGAAGTGTGAAGTGTTGGCGTACTCCTTCGCTCTGATAGTGTAAAATTCAATGCTTGGATGAATTTATAGGTGATTACATAATTATCATAAATGATGATGATGATGATAAGTGCAGCTCATAGTAATCACCTATAAATGCATTCAATAGTGTGCATTCAATAGTGTGCAGCTCTGTCTATTTAAGTGTACCACTGCACCTCAATACCATATCATGTGTACCTCTTGTACTTACAGAGACATCGTGTTGTTGTTACTGAGTGACCCGGATGCACCCACCCTCGTGGAAACCATGCGGTAAAGAATTTATTATATCAACTACCAATAATATCAAGAATTAAACCTCCGACTAAAGGGCTGCTGCTTCGTGTTGCTTGTATCCTAGGTTCCTACAGCAAAATAAAACACTCAATATTAAGCCTTTTAGATTTGAGGATATTTCCCAATGTACCTTCATTTCATTTTCCAGCAATTCGTATTGTGCTCTTTTCCTTTCTATTTTTTTTTGCTTCTGGGCACTCAAAGAATTTGCTACAAAATCATGTAAGCCAGGTTTTTTAAACAGGGATGAAAGTCTTTCAAGTTTTTTCCTGACTTAAAGTCTTTTTTATATCCCGAAGACCTGTACTTAACCATAGAGGACCCTTATTGGAGTGGGCTATGTTCTCTGTAACGCTGTGAATCTAGGTCAAGCCCACTCTTATATAGTCACCCTGTTTTTTGGTGTAGGCCTGTTTTCTCTCATCTATTTCACCTTTATGCACTATCATGTAATCTTTCAGACCTATACCATTCTCTTGCAAAACACCTCAGGAATCTTTGCATCACAAAAGAAATGGGGAAAAAAGAAGTTGTATGTGATAAAATAAAGGATTCCTTTGAAAAACTGAAATTCTCCCCCCCAAAAAAGTGAACATTCGGAGAAGCTAATTTTGGACATGATTGCATCACTGTAACACTTTGATTCTTTTTCAGTTGCATTCTATACAAAAAATGGTGATAATATATGTCCTTACTTTGTTCATAATACTCTGCATCAAAACAATATTTTGATGTGAACTTTGCAATTCCTTCGCATAATTTTCATAATCTACGGTAGATCGCGATCGGCCAAGTCGGTCAAAGAGCAAATAGTGCATAAGAGTGTACACTACGGCCCGTTTTGCCCAGATGGTTGTACTTAGCAACAACATACCGAGTGAACATATAATTAATATATTAAGTAGCAGTAGGGCCTATTCCATGTGAGTGGATTTTCACTGCCTACTAACTAGTTGACCCAGGGGCACTACTGTGCCTCAGGGTCTTATACGACGGTTCTCAACCAAAATTAAGACATTTTTCCCATGACTTGTACCTCAAATATTTCAGCAAATAAATTTTCCTGCCAAACAAATATCTGTGTTTTGAGTTGTACAGCTCAATGCCGATCTCCCGATACCAATATTGTAAATGTGCGTTTCCTCAAATTCTCAAAAAAGGCATTTAAAAAAGTGTCACATTTGGCTTTTTTTTCACTAATTTCTTTAGCATTGCTGGTATAGGAAAAACCTCCCTCTAATGCCCTCCACCAACTTGTTGAACCCATAGAGCTCAATGTTAAAGGCTTGGGGAACGCTTTTTGAGACGGTATATGAGACGCCTGGTGATTACCTCCCTCTAATTAATTAATTTTTTTTTTTTTTTTTTTTTTTTCAAACTTCGTTTTTTCCAAACTTCGTTTTTTCCAAACTTCGTTTTTTTTTCATTTTTTCCAAATCTTTTTTTTTTCCCCCTCCCTCCATCCCCCTCCCCCGTCCCTCCTCCCTCCATCCCCCCTCTCCCATCCCCCCTCGCCTGTACCCCCTCCACCATCCCTCCTCCCTTCGTCCCCCCTCTCCCATCCCCTATCCCCCCTCCCCCGTCCCTCCTCCCTCCGCCCCTCGACCCCCGTCCCTCGACCCCAGTCCCTCGACCCCCGTCCCTCGACCCCCGTCCCTCGACCCCCGTCCCTCGACCCCCGTCCCTCGACCCCCGTCCCTCGACCCCCGTCCCTCGACCCCCGTCCCTCGACCCCCGTCCCTCGACCCCCGTCCCTCGACCCCCGTCCCTCGACCCCCGTCCCTCGACCCCCGTCCCCTCGACCCCCGTCCCTCGACCCCCGTCCCTCGACCCCCGTCCCTCGACCCCCGTCCCTCGACCCCCGTCCCTCGACCCCCGTCCCTCGACCCCCGTCCCTCGACCCCCGTCCCTCGACCCCCGTCCCTCGACCCCCGTCCCTCGACCCCCGTCCCTCGACCCCCGTCCCTCGACCCCCGTCCCTCGACCCCCGTCCCTCGACCCTCGACCCCCGTCCCTCGACCCCAGTCCCTCGACCCCCGTCCCTCGACCCCCGTCCCTCGACCCCCGTCCCTCGACCCCCGTCCCTCGACCCCAGTCCCTCGACTCCTGTCCCTCGACTCCTGTCCCTCGACCCCAGTCCCTCGACCCCCGTCCCTCGACCCCAGTCCCTCGACCCCTGTCCCTCGACCCCAGTCCCTCGACCCCAGTCCCTCGACCCCCGTCCCTCGACCCCCTTCCCTCGACCCCCTTCCCTCGACCCCTGTCCCTCGACCCTCGACCCCCGTCCCTCGACCCCCGTCCCTCGACCCCCGTCCCTCGACCCCCCTGTACTCCGTCCCCCCTCCCCTCTCCCCTGGGTCACATGTGATGCCAATCGCCTATACCATTCATTTAGGTTATGGGAAAAAAAAGGTGTGGGGGGGGGGGGGGGGGGTGTTATAGGCAACTTTATCAATGTAGGCCTACTAGCTAACCTGTACTACGGGTATCGATACATAAGCACCACGTCGATCACAGCGCCACCCTTGTGTGCAGGGAGAGAATTGACCACTTTGTTACTTCAAAAATGGGTGAGTGTGCCCTCTTAACGTCTTTGCTCCTCATGCCACCCGGTGGGAACTGGGTCAGGTCGGGCTGCACAGACAGCGACAGGCGCCAACAGCGGCGGGCCGTCTACGCCACAGGTACTGGTGCCGCGGTCCCACTGCTATTTTATAGGGAATAGGGCACGGTACATCGACATCGGTCGATGTACAAGTGCCCTATTCACGTTATGACACAGTGGTATATTTGTAATTGTTAAATCTTTAACATAAATGGGCTTGCACATTTGAAATGCAAGGTGATTTTCCCCCAGACGACTTCCATTCATAAGTACATGAAATGTACAACTGGCAATCACGAATTGGTGACTACCCAATCAATGCAGGACGGCACCCAATCAAGGCAGTGGAGTAGGGGAGACCGGGGCTAGTTGAAACACGGGGTCAGTTGAAACACAAGCTGTATGATAGAGGCAACATGTGTTTGGATTGATTTTCTTGATTCCCATGTGAACTTATTGGAGTGGGCTATGGGGGGGGGGCACTCTCACATTTATGGATACCATGTGCGTACATCACCCTGGATTTAGACCCCTTTTGGATCCTTTTCCCGGGACAAAATCCACAAAAATGTGTAGAAATCGGCCCCCTTTTGGTGGGATACCACCCTAGATTTGGGACAAATTCGCATAAAATAGACCCCTTTTTACAGAAACTTTCCGACTTTTTGGTTGAGTATTCTTGGTCTAAAATCATACCACTTTTGCTCCAAAATGGCTTAAAAAGGACCTGCCAGTAGGACACAAAAAGGACCCCTTTCCCGGGTTTTTGTGTACGTACATAGTTACTATATTATATAGGAAGTGCCCCCCCCCCGGATATCTCTCATAGTTCATTTGAAGCTGCTTTGGGACGTCAACAAGTTGGTCACGACTGGTCACGCCTGAGCAGTCAGTGTGCAATATCGAATTGTCATCCTATCAAAAGGCTGACCAAGAACCCAGTTACCCTGGCTGCTGGCACTCAACGAGAGTAGCCTGTTAGATCTAGATCTCGTTGGAGTGGGCTATGTACGCTATGATGCTCGAATGTAGCAGCAACATCACAGCAACCCTATTAAAAAACTTTTTTTTCCTGTGAGTAGGCCTAGGCCTACCGTTTTGATATTGATCTTTATGGGAGGGCCTAGGCCTACACACAGAATGGGAGACTCAATCGCTAGGGCTAGGCCTACAGCAGGGGGGGGGGGGCTGGTGAATTAATAGCATTATTGAAAGTTCTAGGCCTACTGCTAACTCCTATGATCATTTGAGATTTGCGGGTCTAGGGTCAATTCAGGTCAGAGTTTTGGGGGATGGGCAACTTTTTTTTCTCTGTGAGTAGACCTAGGCCTACCGTTTCAATATTGATCTTGGGGGCTCACATGTCCCATGTCGATCTTAAGAAATGTTCATGTCGCAATGTCGATTTTAAGAAATGTCCCATGTCACTATCTATTTATTCATCATGTCCCATGTCACTAAGCCCAAAAAAGGCACATGTTGATGTGTCGAATTTAGGGGTCTAGGGCCATAATATAGCGACATAGCCCACTCCTTTAGTTAACATTAGTGTTACTCTATAGTAGCTGTCGTTTTAAACCACTATATATTTCAGGAGACTCAATCTGAACTTCTTTTTTTTTTCATATTTGGCACTTTCAGTCCTTTCAAATTAAGGACTGATAATAGAGTATTAATACATGTGTAATATTGTGTATATACATCCTACTGTAGGTTGCTGCTGACAGTGGTGTCTAACCCCACACATCGTGGGGCCTGGGTCAGCGCCATCAAGGACAAAGACTCGTTCCTGGGAGACGTCATGTTCATCCTGTCAAGTTCCACTAACAGTAAGTCTCCTGCAAATTCTCGTGTATAAGCCTAACTCTCGTGTAAGCCACACCACGAGTTTGGGCCAATCCAAAGTTTAGTGTGTTTAAGATTGTAGAAATGACGGCAGTTTCGGCTTTTTCAAGCCTTCATCAGTACTATTTTTATTACTTTAAGCTGTTGGACATATCAACTTAGGAGCCCTTTTCCAGGGTTCAAATACAAGTGCAAGAATAAAGTGGTTTGTTGTCTCCAGTTTCTCCCTGTTACATACCAACTATCATTTATAGGCCTAGGTGTGTTTAAGATTGTAAGCAGTTGTTAGTTATAGAAGAGAAAGTGTAATTAAAGAAGAAGCAAAAAGAGAGTGCTCCCTGAATGGGGCAGTGAGATGTAACTTTTTAAATACACATATTAAAGAGCTTCCACAATGAATAATGGTTTTAACTTTTCACAGATGACTTGTTGCGTAACATGGCCATGTTTTGTTGTTGTTTACAGACGACTTGTTGCGTAACACGGCCATGTTTTGTTATTGTTTACAGACAGCTTATTACGTAACACGGCCATGTTTTGTTATTGTTTACAGACAGCTTATTACGTAACACGGCCATGTTTTGTTATTGTTTACAGACGACTTGTTGCGTAACACGGCCATGTGTTGTTGTTGTAGACGACTTGTTGCGTAACACGGCCATGTTTTGTTGTTGTTTGTAGATGACTTGTTGCGTAACACGGCCATGTTTTGTTGTTTACAGACGACTTGTTGCGTAACACGGCCATGTTTTGTTGTTGTTTGTAGATGACTTGTTGCGTAACACGGCCATGTTTTGTTATTGTTTACAGACGACTTGTTGCGTAACACGGCCATGTTTTGTTGTTGTTTACAGACTTGTTACGTAACACAGCCATGTTTTGTTGTTGTTTAAAGACGACTTGTTGCGTAAGACGGCCATGTTTTGTTGTTGTTCACAGACGACTTGTTGCGTAACACGGCCATGTTTTGTTGTTTACAGACGACTTGTTGCGTAACACAGCCATGTTTTGGTGTTGTAGACGACTTGTTACGTAACACGACCATGTTTTGTTGTTTACAGACGACTTGTTGCGTAACACGGCCATGTTTTGTTGTTTACAGACGACTTGTTACGTAACACGGCCATGTTTTGTTGTTGTTGTAGACGACTTGTTGCGTAACACGGCCATGTTTTGTTGTTTACAGACGACTTGTTGCGTAACACGGCCATGTTTTGTTGTTCTTGTAGACGACTTGTTGCGTAACACGGCCATGTTTTGTTGTTTACAGACGACTTGTTACGTAACACGGCCATGTTTTGTTGTTTACAGACGACTTATTGCATAACACGGCCATGTTTTGTTAATGTTTACAGACGACTTGTTGCGTAACACGGCCATGTTTTGTTATTGTTTACCGACGACTTGTTGCGTAACACGGCCATGTTTTGTTGTTTACAGACGACTTGTTGCGTAACACGGCCATGTTTTGTTGTTTACAGACGACTTGTTGCATAACACGGCCATGTTTTGTTGTTGTTTACAGACGACTTGTTGCGTAACACGGCCATGTTCCTGGACAAGTTGCTGGACGTGGAGGAGGAGCTGTGCAGCACGTGGGGCCTGCCGCAGTTAGTCACCGCGCTACTGGAGGCCGTTAAACAGACCGGGTAGGTACGGGGTGGGGGGGGGGGGGGGAGTACAAGGGGGAGAGTTACAGGGGGAGGGGGGGCCACAACTACAGGCCCGGCTGGCAAATTGCGGACTAAAAAACTAGTTTTTCCCTACTTCATTTCTTGCAAACAGTGTCATTTGACCAATATTTGGAGTAGAAAAGAACTAAAGATACCATGTTAAAGCTCTTTTAATATACTATGTGTTTATTTACTACTCCATATGTACTCATGCACCTGGTATATAGTTATTGGGATATATATATGGATAAATATTACAAAAAGTTCAAATTATACCATCCTTAATTTTGTGAGATGGGCTATATAAAATAGACAAAAAATTATTAAAATAATTTCACTGGTTTAAATGTAAGCAGTTGACACCAGGGATACTTTCTGTACCATTTGTGGCCAGTTTTGATCACTAGAATATATTATAGAGCTATCTGAAGTACAAAATCAAAATTCAAATTAGTGACCTTTTTGAGCTAAAATCTTCGGACAGCATAACCTGGGAAATTGATACATTCAATTATTATTGAAAAAGCACTAGAATATGGTCATTTTTTTGTGGGTTTTGAAAAATTGCCTTTAAATAGACAGCAAATGATCAGTTTACAAAAATAAATGTCACAGATTTGATATTTTGATCACATTCTAGCAGTTTGAAAATACCACAGAAAATGGCCAAAACACTGAATTTCCCCCCAATACTGGTATTTTCACATATTTATGGTAGCAGCCTATATGAATTGCCTTTTAACATAATATATATTTCTAAAAAGGTCAATTTCCATAGTCCTCAGCTCTCAAGGCTTCTCTGAAGTCTGTATTCTTGCATTATATAGGCTTCTGATGAACTAGGATCTGAAATATAACTCCAAACACCTCTAATATTAGTTAGTGAGGCATCAGTCCGCTATTTGCCTGCTGGACCTGTAGTTACTACTCTGGTGGAGGCTGTCAAACCGTCCGGGTAGGTAGTACAAGGTAGCTTCTGTAACTGTATTTATATAAAAAATGCTAAATAACTAAATAAAACGCAAAAATATGCAAACATAAAAACAATCTTCCCCAATGCCACCCCTCCCACCCCAGCCCAAACTCACATTCTGCTCATATTGATGTTTCAGGGAGCAGAACGAGGCGCTGGAGGCGTACCTCCACATCTTCCAGCTGCTGTCCACCACCGAGATGGGCGTCACCTCCCTAGGTACGTCTACCGTAAAATCTTGCATATAAGCCGCTGCTAGTACGTGAATCAGATCGGCAGTGCGGCTTATAGGATTGGCCCAGGGTAGGGGTGTGGCTTATACGCGAGTTTTTGCCACTATGATACAGTACTAAAATTGGCACATTCAGATCGCCAGTGAGGCTTATAGGATCGGCTGTAACTCAGGGTGTGGCTTATACGCGAGTTAGGCTTATACGCGAGGTTTTACGGTAGCACACACAAGTTCGACATGGCATATTGGACACGGGGTGAAATCTCTGCGGAAACTTGGAAATCCACAGATTTTATCTTCACCAGGACTGTTCCTAAGATTCGTCCAGATCCAATGAGAAATTTATTTCCCTTAATGTAGGAGGGGGGTGGGGGGACTTTAAAGTATCATCAGACCAGCACACCAAAATAAAAGAAATTGTACCATTTGCCGTTTAGATTTTCAAGATTTTCTTGTGGCATTCCCCCAAACCCCCTAGTAATTTTTTAAATATGAAATTTGCAAGTTCTTGGAGTAGATGGGGCCGCCCTGTGCACCGCCTTTTCATTTCGCACGCCATCTTTAGAGGAAATCATATTTCTATTTCACACCTCAGATAGTATTACCAACCATCTTTGGACAGCTTGCTCATTCTATACGAAAAGTTTTACACCTTGCAGGACATTCGCTCCTGCAGATTTGTTATTCTGCCGGCCCGGCCTAATGTTTGCAGGCCCGGATACCCGGAGGAAATGATTTTATCTAAAAAAAATTAGTGTGAAGCTATAATTTACAATGAATAGAGGTTATTGGTATATACAAATCATTTTGACAATTACAATTTTCTACAAAATATTCAGGCATTCTAGTTTATTCTCTAGAAACCTTAATAATGGTCCAATTTACAAGCCGTAAAATCTGGCATGTAGATCAGGATCCATGATCAGGAATGTCATGGAATTTTGTAAAAATTTACTGTGTGTCATGGAATGTCATGGAAAATGAAAATAATGGAATAGATATCACAAAATCTCCTAGAAATCTCACATTTGCTTTCTTGATTTTTAGAAAATTTCCCCGGGACCAAGCCCTCCGAAATTCATTTTTTTTAAATGTCATGGAAAATTTGAGATTTTTGTCATGGAATGTTATGGAAATGTCAGGGAATTTCAATCTGATTTTTTTGTGGGAACCCTGCACTCTGAATTACCTTGATACATTGCAGTGAGCAGTGCGGATGAGGTATGTGGCTGTATGCTGCAGTACCTGGTCAGGGTGTGTGCCGACGAGATCGTTGTGGTCGAGGGACACGAGAACACCATCGCCTCCTCACTGTCTACGCTAAACGTCATCATTACGTCCTCACAGGAGCACCTCAAGTACATCCTACAAGGTAGGTCTCACACTAAACATTACCTCAAGTACATCCTACAAGGTAGGTCTCATACTAAACATTACCTCCCGGCATCACAAGAAGATCCTACAAGGTAGGTCTTACACTAAACATTATCTCCCCGCACCACAAGTAGATCCTACAAGGTAGGCCCCAGACTAAGCATTACCTCACACCTCAAGTACATCTTACAAGGTAGGTCTCACACTAAACATTACCTTACACTAAGCATTACCTCCCCACACCTTAGTTACATCCTACAAGGTAGGTCCCACACTAAACATTACCTCAAGTGCATCCTACAAGGTAGGTCTTAGACTAAACATTACCTCACACCTCAAGTACATCCTACAAGGTAGGCCTCACACTAAACGTTACCTCACACTAAACATTACCTCCCCACACCTTAGTTACATCCTACAAGGTAGGCCCCAGACTAAGCATTACCTCACACTAAACATTACCTCCCCACACCTTAAAAGAAAAAAACACCCTAATTTTATGATGGCTTCATTCTATGGTCTTGGTACTAGTTAACAATATTCTGACTCATTTAGTGAAGGATGAGGTATGAGAAGGGAGCACAGCAGGCTTATCTGCTGCAGCCCATGACGTCACCTTTGGGACAAATACACCAGCTGCTGCATTGTTCAGGCCTGGAGGCTGCAACCAAACGTCTTTTGTGAAGAATGTCATGATATTAAGTGGGGCACTTCCGTGGGGTTATCTGGTGCTACTTGTGAAAGGAAATCTACAGGCAAGGTCAAAAGAAACCTACAACGGGATGTGGATGTAGATTGACAGTGCTAAAAAGGCAATTCTGGGATGTATTTGCCCCAATGGTGACGTCATGGGCTGCAGCAGATAAGCCTGCTGTGCTCCCTTCTCATACCTCATCCTTCACTAAATGAGTCAGAATAATATTGTTAACTAGTACCAAGACCATCGATTGAAGCCATCCTAGAATTAGTGTGGTCTTTTCTTTTAAGTACATCCTACAAGATAGACCTCACACTAAATGTTAGCTCACACTAAGCATTACCTCCCCACACCTCGAGTACATCCTACAAGGTAGGCCTCACACTAAACACTACCTCCCCACACCTCAAGTATATCCTACAAGTTAGGTCTCAGACTAAGCATGACTTCACACCTCAAATACACACTGCAAAGTAGACCTCACACTAAACACTACCTCCTCACACCTTAATTACACCCTACAAGGTAGGCCTCAGAGTAAACATTACCTTACACTAAACATCAGGTACTAGTACACTCTAGAAAAGTTAGAAATCTTTGGCAGAACCCTTGGCAGAACCCTTGCATTCCTATGATTAACATGTAAATACCACTGAAAAAAGTCTGAATCTGAGTTTATTAAGATTATATACATTACTAGGATAGCGTAGAGGCATCTATCCATTCATTTCAGGGGCGTGGCAAGCAGTTTCAAAGTAGAGGGGACTGAGGGGTATTTTGACCCTTTTTGACCCCTTTTTATTTGACCTTTTTGATTGACCTTTTTTGGGGTTGGTCAACAGTGGGGAGGGGGGGGGGACATGTCCCCCCCCCCCCCGGTTGCCACGCCCCTGCACTTCCAAATTCTATTATTTGTTTTCTAGATGTTATTGTTATGCAAGCTCTAATGAATAAGTCTAATATTAATTTACTTTAACTTTCCAGATTATGAACTTGTCCGATGTCTGCTGAAGATCCTGGATGTGGTTTATCCCAAAGTGCACCCGGAGCACTACGACCAACACCAGATGAGGCAGCACCGGCGGCGCCGCCCGTCCCGCACCGCCCGGGTCTCAGTCTCAGACACCTCCCCTACACAGGTAGGCACCCAACCCGCCCGTCCCGCACCGCCCGGGTGTCAGTGTCAGACACCTCCCCTACACAGGTACGCACCCAACCCGCCCGTCACGCACCGCCCGGGTGTCTGTGTCTGACACCTCCCCTACACAGGTAGGCACCCAACCCGCCCGTCACGCACCGCCCGCGTGTCTGTCTCAGACACCTCCCCTACACAGGTAGGCACCCAACCCGCCCGTCACGCACCGCCCGGGTCTCTGTCTCTGACACCTCCCCTACACAGGTAGGCACCCAACCCGCCCGTCACGCACCGCCCGCGTGTCTGTCTCAGACACCTCCCCTACACAGGTAGGCACCCAACCCGCCCGTCACGCACCGCCCGGGTGTCTGTGTCTGACACCTCCCCTACACAGGTAGGCACCCAACCCGCCCGTCACGCACCGCCCGGGTCTCAGTCTCTGACACCTCCCCTACACAGGTACGCACCCAACCCGCCCGTCACGCACCGCCCGGGTGTCTGTCTCAGACACCTCCCCTACACAGGTACGCACCCAACCCGGGGGGGGGGGTACTCAGATCTGAAATGACTACCCACCTCCAAACGCCTCACGGAAGCGGAAGCGGTAGCGGTGGATCTCAAAACTATGGGGCGGTGACTCACAGCACCCTTAAATATAGGGGGCGGTAACTCTAGAGGAGGGGCAATTATTAGGGTGTAAAATGGTAAAATGCAAAGAGAACAACTATTATCTATGTCTACTCTGCTATTTGCACCAGGAAATAAAGGTTGCATTTCAAGGGTCCCTGAGATAACCGGGGCGGTGGCTGTTCTGTAAGGAATCAGAGGGCGGTCACCTGTATTCATGAGGGGAGGTGGTTTGGCAACCCCCGTTTTTAGGCGGGTGGTAGTTTGGCAGTCGGCGGTTACCGTCATAGAGTGAGTAGCCCCCCCGAGGCACCCAAACCCTATAGGCATGTAGCTGGATGCATTATCAACCAATCAGATAACACCCTGCATTCACTGCAGAATTTTTAGGGTGCATTATGTAACAGTTTGTACCCATGAGATCGCTGTTATCAGTGCTTATCTCGCCAGTCACAAGCTTAAGTAATGTATGCGCCCATAGGACGTCCATCTTGACCCCTATAGATTAGTGCAGCAAGAAAGGGCGACTTTTTAGAAAAGTTGTTTTTTGAACATTTATGAAGTGTTACTGACAAATACATAAATATAACCTCAAAATCCTTCATTTTAACTTATACTGGTACCGTAAATTCCCGAGTACTGCCTGCGGGTTGTACGCTAACCAAACTCAGCTTTCATTTGATACCAAACAAGCCTATATACGTTTTTTTATTACTACAAAACAGTACTAAATTTTCAGACTTAGAAACAGGTTTTAAGATTCTCCTGAGTTGGGGATGCGGGTTGTATGCGAGATGCGGGTTATACGCAGGAATTTACGATACTTTTTGAAAGATAATCGTCCAGTGATTCTCACGATATGAGATGTTTGCAAACATAGCTGAAACATTTCAGACAATGTCATGAGGATTCTGCTAAAACCAACGTGGATACAATACAACTTTATTATGAAAAAGTCACCCTTTCTTGCTGCATTGGTCTATAGTGTACGGTTTAGACACATTGGGGGATGGGGGCCGCCATATTGGGGCAGAACACCTCCGACGGCCATATTGGATTTGGCATAGGATTATGGGTAATGCAGGGTTGCCACGGTCAGGGAAAATGTCAGGGAAAATATTTTTTGTTCCAGGTCAGGGAAATGTCAGGGAATTTAAGATTTTAATGTCAGGGAAAATGATATTTTCTGAAAATGTCAGGGAAACTAATATTTTGGCATGGAAAATCTTTGAAATACCCAAAAAAAGTCAACTGTTTTCTTTGAAAAAGCCTGTATTTTACTATGATTTTAGGGGAGAAAAAATCTAAATCTTTAAAAAGGAGGGTGTACAATTTTTGCGTGAAGAGTGCATATTCATAGTTGGAGGGCATTTAAAAATGTTGGGTTTATGTCGCTATTGTCATGGAAATTTCATATAATGTCAGGGAAATGTCAGGAAAAAGTCAGGGAATTTAAAACTTCCTTGTATGTGGCAACCCTGTAATGTCTTATCTGCCCCTTCCACTACACCCCAGAACAATGGCCACTGATAACACTGATAAGGGTGATACCTACAACCCACCCCACATCTTGACCACCTCCCTATTGTCCTTGGTGTGAAGTGATTAGATTAGCCTGCATAGCCCTATCCTAATAAGGGATTACCAGCATGCTAGATGGACGTTGAGCGTTATTTGTCCAATAATATGACCACAGAAACTGAAAGAAAACATATCGAAGTTCATCTGTCTTTTTTTTCGGTTTTCCTAGTCTTAAGAAATGCACCAAATAAGCTGAATAATTTCTCTCAAACTGGTGTATAACCAAGGTCAAGTTAAAACCAACCTTTTACAGTAAGGCCACACTTTTTTAATTCTTTGGGTTATGGACACCATGAAAGTACAGAGGACGAAATAGAAAAAAATAAAAATAAAATTGTCTTTCAGATTTTACTGCCTAAAATCTTATTAATGGTCCGATTTACATGCTGTAAAACTGACATATAGCTATTTAACGGGAGATTCACAATTTAATTTTTAGTGCGGGGGTTGTCATGGTAGTAACCCAAAGAATAAAAAAAAGTGTGGCCTAATCTTTAAAATGGACATTTTGTCTGCACGACAGGAGGACTCGCAGCCCCGGCCACGCGTAGACAGCATGGTGCGACAGGACAGTGGAGCGAGTGACTCGGTGCAGGGCACCACACCCCCCACACACAGCAGCACACAGAGTAACACACAGAACAGCACACAGACCAGCACACAGACCAGCATACAGACCAGCTCACAGACCCTGGTTGTGACACAGAGTAACGGGGAGGGGCGCGTGGTCGGGACCCCCAGGAAGGACCCAGACGTGGAGTACGACAAGACACGGAGCCGCATCCTATACGAGGTGCTGCACGGCTTTACACAGGACCTCATAGACGTGCTGCATGTACAGGTAGGTGTCACATGGGTGTCACATAGGTGTCGTATAGGTGTCACAGGGGTGTCACACAGGTGTCATATAGGTGTCACATGGGTGTCATATAGGTGTCATATAGGTGTCACATGGGTGTCATATAGGTGTCATATAGGTGTCACATGGGTGTCATATAGGTGTCACATGGGTGTCATATAGGTGTCACATGGGTGCCATATAGGTGTCACATGGGTGTCGTATAGGTGTCACATGGGTGTCATACAGGTGTCATACAGGTGTCATATAGCTGTCACATAGCCGCATCCTGTACGAGGTGCTGCACGGCTTTACACAGGACCTCATAGACGTACTGCATGTACAGGTAGGTGTCACATGGGTGTCATATAGGTGTCCCATAGCTGTCATACAGGTGTCATATAGGTATCACACAGGTGTCACATGGTGTCAAATAGGTGTCATACAGGTGTCACATGGGTGTCATATAGGTGTCACATGGGTGTCATATAGGTGTCACACAGCTGTCACATGGTGTCATATAGCTGTCACAAAGCTGTCACACAGCCGCATCCTTATGAGGTGCTGCACGGCTTTACACAGGACCTCATAGACGTACTACATGTACAGGTAGGTGTCACATGGGTGTCATATAGGTGTCATATAGGTGTCATACAGGTGTCACATGGTGTCATATAGGTGTCACATGGGTGTCATATAGGTGTCACATAGGTGTCACATGGGTGTCATATAGGTGTCACATGGGTGTCATATAGGTGTCACATGGGTGTCATATAGGTGTCACATGGGTGTCATATAGGTGTCACATAGCTGTCATACAGGTGCCATATAGGTGTCACACAGGACCTCATAGACGAACTGCATGTACAGGTAGGTGTCACATGGGTGTCATATAGGTGTCACATGGTGTCATATAGGTGTCATATAGCTGTCACATGGTATCATATATGTGTCATATAGGTGTCATATAGGTGTCACACGGGTGTCATATAGGTGTCACATGGTGTCATATAGGTGTCACACAGCTGTCACATGGTGTCATATAGGTGTCATATAGCTGTCACATGGGTGTCATATAGCTGTCACATGGGTGTCACACAGGTGTCACATGGGTGTCACAGCTGCCACACAGCTGTCATATAGGTGTCACACAGCTGCCATATAGGTGTCACAGCTGTCACACAGCTGTCATATAGGTGTCACACAGCTGCCATATATAGGTGTCACATAGCTGTCACACAGGTGTCATATAGCTGTCATACAGGTGTCACATAGATGTCACACAGGACCTAATAAACGTGCTACATGTACATGTACAGCTAACTTTATTATTATGCCAGTGCTGTTAAGTATGAAGCCAGCCCAAATAAGGTTCACTAAGAACTTGTGGGAGGCTGGGTAAAAAAGAAGAAATTGTTGCTCGCTCCACTTTTCCATCTACAAAATCGAAACTTTTAATTTATTTTCATTATTTATAATTTACACCCTTTTCAAAAGTGAAATCTATTAACTTAACGTTTTTTTAGTGTGGCCATCATAAATATTCTACCCCCGAAATGTCACTTTTCCTACTCTTGCAGGAAGTCTTTTTCGCAGCAATTTCTGTATTAAATTAAGCTAATCTCCTACATAAAACTGTCTAAAATCTTCGGATTTCCTACTTTTTGTCGTCAATGGAGTGGCATGTCTGTACCCCTGAATAACCCCTCTCTAAGTGAATTACATTGTTAATACCTTGTTCCCCCAGGAGGCGTTAGAAGAGACCCCGGCGGCGCTGCGTTACCTCAACAACCAGGCCCCACGACACCGCCTCTACCACCTGGTGTGGACCTTACAAACCACACACCAAGGTCAAGGTCAGGACGTCCAGAGTCACCCCAAGGTCACGGCGCTGCAGCACATAGCGGAGGTGTACCGGCTGCGGCGGTTAGCTCGGGTGGTGGACGACGCTCTGTCAGGCTGACCGGGCTCCTGTAGGACCCTGTGTAATGCCCCTTTAACCCTTGAAGATGCCTTAAAGATGGGTTAGGAGCTAATTTGGGGTCGATTTTAATTTTTCAGTCTTTCAAGGTATTTTTGTTCATAATGTCCATATAAATATGTTTGTAGCTTTTTGAAGCATTCTTATACTTGTAAATGCATAAAATATAGAGAATAACAGGTCAGGGGACCCCTTTCTGTAATAGAGGCGGGTCCCCTGGCCTATTCTGACCATGATTTTCTCTACTTTTTATGGATTTATATGTATCAGAATGATTTAAAAAGCTACACACTTATTTACATGGACATTATGAACACAAATACGTTGAAAAGCTGAAAAACTAAAACTAACCCCGAATTAGCTCCTAACCCATCTTTAATTTGATGCTTTAATGCATCATGATGCCTTCATGCATCATGATGCCTTCATGCAGCATCCCCTTGGTTGTCATGGGGCATGAATGCGAGTAACTCGCCAGGGCTGCATATTTTAGCGACATCTGTCCTTAAAGGGTTAAGGGCTGCATAGTGCTAACTGTGCCTTAATGTATTACGTGTATCCATTCATGCATCATGACGACCCCTTAGAGTGTAGCAACCCCACAGGGTCGGCATGATGCTTGAATGCAGCACTTGCGAGTTGCTCACTTGGGCTGCATTCATGTATCATGACGACAATAGGCATAAAAAGTGTGGTCCCTTAAGGTTTAATACAAATTGATTTGTGAGGATGGGCTTCAGAGATAAGGCTGATATTTTACAGCATTATTCACTGCCATGAATGACCTTCGAGGTCACTGTGTAATATAACCGTATAAGGACATCTTGTAGTTAAGGGCTACATATAACCGTAGTATACTAGGTCCTGTCACAACAGGCGCTTATCTTTGTTAGAGAATTGCCTTAAATACCCGACAGTATTGATATCTAATGTCTATGACCACATATTATATATTGTAGGGTTTGTCAACCTTAATTGTGGACTGAATAAACCTTACCTTTGTGCATGTGGTGTGACATTAAACTGCTGCGTCCCATATCAATATCTAATTAATACTAATGAGTACGTCCAGTAGATTGTAGTGCTGTAAAATACACATGTACTGTAAATTCCCGCGTATAACCTGTGAGAGTTATACGCGAACCAAACCTCCGGTGTGTGTTAAACAATATTCCAAAAGTCTAGGTGTGGGTTATATGCGAGGTGCGGGTTATACGCGGGAATTTACAGTAATACTAATGAGTACGCCCAGTAGATTTTATTGGTGTTAGATAGCACAGATCTGAGAAGTTGGCATCGGTTAACAACCAAACGCTATGGTACAGAGGGTGGCCGTATGACCTCACTCATGTGTCAATGAAATCATTCTCGTATTTTTCTAAACTGTTAGGCTATTGTAAATAGTAGATACAAAATACCACGCAAAAAAAAAGGTTACCTTTAATTTGCATCGTTGGTCCCCTAGGTCGCCCCTTGTGTTATACGACCCAGGTCCAGGGGTGCTTTCGCGTGTCGGCACACTTGGCAAATGTGGAGGCCCGGGCAGTTATCCAGTTTCACTGGTACCCATCAGAATTTATACAATAGTACTAAACAGGAAGTTACCAGCTAAACTATTTTCTATGTGCCAAATGTGCTGCCATGCGAAAGAACCCCAACTTGGGAAGAACGGTACACGTTATCCTGCTGCAGTTCTGCTGGGTACCAGCCTACTGGTACGCCGGCACATATCAGGAACAAGCTTCAGCACTGGGGGTTGTACCCAGCCACATCTTCTCAGCATTTAGCATTGTATCTTATTATGAAAATGTTATTAAATCATTAATGGCAAATGTTGAATTATAATGTACATAGAATATGCAGTATCCAACTATGGTACTTGATAAAATATAGAATGAAATACTGCTGTCAAGTTGTACCCCATCCAGTGTAGAATCCCTTGTAGCATTGTCTGTACTGCTAGGTTCTGCCTGCTCCTGAGCAGCTACACCCCATAGTTAACCCTTTAAGGATGGCATGATACCTTAATGCATCATGCTCTTGGTCGGCATGATACATGAATGCAGCCCTAGCGATTAACTTGCCAGTGCTGCATTCAAGCATCATGCCGACCCTACGAGGTTGATACATTCCCGAAGGGTCGGCATGATGCACCAATGCAGCAACGGCGAGTTACTGACCGGGGCTGCATTGGTGCATCATGACAAAAAATGTTTTAGCGACATGCCGTCCCTAAAGGGTTAACTCCATGTTTTATTTGTTGTCATAATCCACTGATGCGGCGCTGGTGAGTAAGTCGGCAGTGCTGCATCGGTGCGTCAATACTGTACTAGTAGGGTCAGCACCAATATAGCATTGACAAATTACTCACCAATGCTGCATTCATGCATCGGTATTCATTGTGAAAAAAGGACATAGTGTAAACGCACTATGCTGCCTTTAGTGGGTTAAGTTGTAGCGTGGGCAATACGCTGCCCCTCTAATGGTTTATGGATTTGTGAGTCAGAACATTATTGTGGATTGTCGCACTACAGCTACAAGATCTATAGACCAAGATCTAATAGGCCTCTCTTCCGTATGATGTGCAAATATCTGCTTTTCAGCATTACAAATTTTAAAAAAAATCAGGTCTAGCCGTACTTTCTGCGAATTATTTTCAGAGTTGTCAAGGAAATCGGAAGATACGGTTAAGAATAGATATCAGATATCAGATACAATACAAAAGATAAATTTATGCGCATGGTATTGTGTCGAAACAATCTCAGGGACATTCTGAACATATGTTTCCATGTTATCAAAATTCATTAGTCCAATTACTCCCAGCACTTATACTAGCTCTTATTAGTATTTCAACGGTATTTCAAGACCCTGTACCCCCAGCGACTACCGTAAAACCTCGCGTATAAGCCTAAGTCGCGTATAAGCCGCACCCTGAGTTACGGCCGATCATATAAGCCGCACTGACGATCTGAATGTGCCGATTTTAGTTCTGTATCCTAGTGGTAAAAACCCGCGCATAAGCCGCACCCGGACCCTGGGCCGATCCTATAAGCCACACTGCCGATCTGATTCGCGTACTAGCCGCGGCTTATACGCGAGGTTTTACGATAGTGCTTATTCAAAATGTTGCGCTTCAATTGTACGGTATGGTAAGACGTACCTTCCCTCCAGTTATAGGCAGGGTTCCGATAGTTATGTAAGAATATAGTGAAAACTGCTCAAAATATGGAGATGGGTGAAAAAATACTGTAAACTCAATGAAAGTGCCATACGTCTAGGTTTCCATTACATTTACAATATAGTACATCGTTGCTTTGTGTTTTATTTAATGAAACTGAAGTCATTATTGTTACTTAAAATAAGTGAAATATTCAGGGATGGCAATCTTCAATCTCATTTCACGTTTGGTAATTTCCATTCCTGAATAGTTCTCTGAAAGGAGGAAGTGGATTAGTCTCGATGCAGGTGACCTGGAATAAACATAGGTGTCAATATCCTGATAGTAATGAGTGTGGAGTGGGAATCTGAAAGGAAGGAAATGTTAACTGAATTTAAAGGAAGAAAATGTTCAGAAGTCTGAAACTGGATAATACATGTTAAGTGAGCGTCACGTGTTGCCGTGAAAGTGATTTGTGTGCAGACCGGAGCCGGGTCAGATGGTCACAGCATTTTGGTTACTTTTTGTGTACAGAAAGCAGTGATTGCACCGCTGTGATCGTCTACCCTTTAAGGATGGCATAGTGACGATATTGCAGTATGGGGTTGAAACACTGCCATTGTGAAGACATAAGGCATCTATGCAGTACTGGAGAGTTACCGTAAAACCTTGCGTATAAGCCGCGGCTAGTACATGAGTCACATCGCCAGTGCTGCTTATATGATCGGCTCAAAGTCAGGGTGCGGCTTATAGGCGAGTTCTTGCTACTATAGTATAGTACTAAAGTGATCATAATCAGATCTCCGGTATGGCTTATAGGATCAGCCCAAAGTTGGGGTGCGGCTAATACGCGAGTTAGGCTTATGGGTGAGGTTTAACGATACTCGCCAGTACTGTGTTAACTTTTTGCATCATAGCAACTGACGTCAGGGTTGCCACTGTCAGGGAAAATGTCAGGGAAAATGTTTTTCGTTCCAGGTCAGGGAAATGTCAGGGAATTTCAGATTTTTTGGCAAAATGTCAGGGAATATGATATTTTCTGACAATGTCAGGGAAAATAATATTTTGTCAGGGAAAATCTTTGAAACACCAAAAAAGTCACCTGTTTTTTCTGAAAAGAGCCTGTATTTTACTATGATTTTAAGAGAGAGAAATATCTAAATCCTCAAAAAGGAGGGGGTAAAGATTTTGCCCGCACGCGATACACAAAACCCCTGTTGTTAAATAATGATCACTCGCTAAGTAGAAGATAACTTTAAAAAAGAGTGCATATTAATAGTTGGAGGGCATTTAAAAACATTGGGTTTATGTCATGATTGTCAGGGAAATTTGATATAACGTCATGGAAATGTTAGGGAAAAGTCAGGGAATTTAAAACTACCTTGTCGGTGGCAACCCTGGACGTACATGAAGCCTTGAGGCATTTTGCTGTCCTTAAAAGGTTTGATCTGCATAGTGCCATTACTCTGCAGGGTCTACAGAGAGGTTTAGTTGGTATCTAGTAAAAGTTTGCCTTACTGTATATACCTCACTGCTCAAGTAGCTCTTGTTAGATTTAAGACAAATGTCAATTTCACACTAGATGACAGGTCGAAATGTAGTTAGCTGTATCCGTTATACATAAAGCAGAAAAAGGTGGGTGAATGTACAAAATGTAGTGAAACTGTTGAACAATAAAACAAATATAAACTCTTGAATTGTCTTGTGCATTTACTTCATCACAGGGGATCGATATAGGAAATGGTCACACTAGTGTAACATGTGTAATGCTATAGCAGGGGAGTCATTTTGAAGACACCATAGCAGGGGAGTCATTTTGAAGACACCATAGCAGGGGAGTCATTTTAGAGATGCCATAGCAGAGGGAGTCATTTAGGAGTGACTAGCAGAGGGAGTCATTTCGGAGATGCCATAGCAGAGGGAGTCATTTTAAAGATGCCAAAGCAGAGGGAGTCATTTCAGAGATGCCATAGCAGAGGGAGTCATTTTAAAGATGCCAAAGCAGAGGGAGTCATTTTAGAGATGCCATAGCAGAGGGAGTCATTTCGGAGATGCCATAGCAGAGAGAGTCATTTTAGAGATGCCATAGCAGAGGGAGTCATTTTAGAGATGCCATAGCAGAGGGAGTCATTTTAAAGATGCCATAGCAGAGGGAGTCATTTTAGAGATGCCATAGCAGAGGGAGTCATTTTAGAGATGCCATAGCAGAGGGAGTCATTTTAAAGACGCCACAGCAGGGGAGTCAATTTAAAGATGCCATAGCAGAGGGAGTCATTTTGGAGTGACTAGTAGAGGGAGTCATTCTGCATTCACAATAGCAGAGAGGGGGGCCTATTCTGTGTATATTTGATATGTTGAGGCATCACTGTGTAAGATGTTGAATACAAGACATGGTTAAGGATAATTCCCCGAAGTAAAATTTTTCCCCGCCCCCTCATGAAACAAGTAGTGCTAAGATTGTAAGATAGTCTATGTCCACAATTTGTGACAAATCAAGATTTACGAAAAAGCTTCTCATCAGAGGATTTAGGATATCATTGACAATATCAGTTTTATAGTAGATAGGTGTTAGCACTTTTACTGTAGTGTTTTGGGATAATCCAGGGAAACTAGTGGTGATGTTCAGAATGTTTAAAAACTCACTAACCCCACCTGGTGGACATTTTCAGAATCTTCGGAAATTCAGTGACTCCCCCTGCTGTGTGTTGGTTGTGGGCTAGTTTTTGAAAACATTTTGGTAAGTTTCCCCAAGAGAGCCTCGAACCCTCGACCATCGGATTTAGATGCAGGCACTCTACTAACTGACTCCGCAGGGATGAAAGTCTTCAAGTTTTTCCCTGAAATCAAGTTTTTTTTCAATCACAAAAAATATAACTGTATATAGCTGTTAGCTCTTTTAGGATATATTTGATAATCACTCAATATAAAGTCAATAAAACTTATTTTGTGTGTGTATTCCTATGAAAAGACATCAGAATCATCACTGGTTCATCCTCAGTGGTCCTACACATACACAGACAGGCTACACCACACTGATCTCAGTGTCAAGTTTTTCTCAGCCAATTTCAAGTTAACTTGAGAAAGCTTGAAGCCCTCTCTCTCCTCTATAAGCCTATGCATTTACACTCTTCACATGAGGCTTAGCCACTGAAACTAAGGTGCTATGCATGGAGAGTGTATGGACAGATTTCTTATTCTCCTCAGCAGGAGATAACGACAAATGCTTCTGCTCAGCAGGAGATGACGTCCAGGAGAATATAGACATGACAAATCCTGCTGCACAGAACTAGATATGTGTCTATAGATGCATAAACATTCATAGTGTTCTATAATGTAGTTATGAGGTATGTTATATCTTCAAATTTTTTTGACATAGTCAACTTTTATCCCTGTAACTGAGCTATCCAGGCAAGTATCAGCATGGTCTATTGATGACTTAGTCAATGGTTCATGACTATATTATAGGATGTTCCATTTGGATGATATGTTGGCTATTCATTCCCTAAGTTATCATAGAAATTATAATGATAACCCATCGGTATGTTGATATATTACAGTATGGATATGTCCCCAGCCTAATGATTAAGTCTGGTGAGGAGTCCATAGACCATTCTCAACAAATGTCATGTCATTTGGACAGACCTATGTCATTTTCAATGTAAAGATTTAGCCTTAGATCGAAAATGCAAATTTCACAAATTTTTACATGTTTCAGGGATGTGAGTGTTCAGAATTTAGTCTGATTTCAGCTCTATAGGCAGTGAATGTATCGAAATTCCTTCAGAACTTTTTACATTTCCCTTTTCTGATGAAACATATATTCTGGATGTTACTCTTTAGCCATGTCCACAGGGTCACGGAAGTACCCAAAGAACAAATTCAGACAGGATTTCAGAAAATAGGAAATTCGGAGTCAATGGATCCCCGACCTCTGATTGACTGGTATTCAGGCACTCCTGGTGCTGCTGACTGGTGGGGAATGAAGGAACTAAATTGCTCTTATACCAGCATGAGAGGTAGCCTATACATTTGGAATCAGAGGTAGGACCAGAACAGACTGTATAAGCGTGACATCCACTCAGTTGATATTGTTACAGCAAGATTCTAGTTTTCAGATTTTTCTCTCTACCCTAACTTACATCCCTGATATATCCACATATTTATTGAGCACTTCTAAACAAATATTCTTAAAAGACATTTCTTCAAAAAAAAAAAAGGAACATTTTCTTGTCCAGGGAAACTTTTCAGTGACCCCCTCCAGGTCAATAATTTAGGGGTAAAATTCAATTTTAAAATGGGACCTGAATTCTCTGGAAAAGATCTCACTGACCCGAGATGAGACCCAGGGTGTGAGTTCATAATACATAGTATTGACACATGGTTAATTGTATTTTGCATCAAAGTCCACATTAAGGCCACACCAAAAAAAAATAATTTTTGTCTGCGGATTTTATCCCTGAATCAAGTGGAGCGGGGGCAATTTTTTCTTTTTTGAGGGAAATATTTTTGTAAACTCCCAAATTTGGCTAGCAATCAGAAAAAAGCCAACCCCCCCAAAAAAAATCAAATAGAAAATTTGCATTTTCAAAAATATGGTGCGGGAAATCCGTAGACCAACTTTTTTATTTGGTGTGGCCTAAAGTTAGTACATCCGAAATTATTATTTTTTCAATCCTACTTCAATTTGTTTTACACACTATGACAATATCATATCTAAAGGGTAAGTGATGGCCAAAGCGATTTTCAGAGGAAGTAAGGCCTAAGATAAAGGGTGCATTGGAACCCAGCTACAGTGCTGGTCAAGTGCATTTCTAATGGATGCAACTTAATTTAGGCATGCCAAAATGTGCACCTTGAGCTGAATCATCCCAAGCCTACCCCATTTTATGCAAAACCAGAGCAAATAAGAGTGAATAACGTCTATAGCTAAGTATGTATGGTCTATCTGAACATCCTGACTTATTTTAAAGAAAAAAATGTTTGAGTCCATGTCATCGGATGTACCGTAAAACCCCTCCTTCAAGACGACCTCACCTTTAAGACGACCCCCTTGTATAAGGAAAAACCTTGAGAATGGTTTTCTCTTTAATCCTGTATAAGAAAACGCCATCTTTAAGACAACCCCCTAGTTAGGGAAAATAAATCCCAAAATATGGGTGTCTTATAGGCGGGGTTTTATGGTACTAACTTTAAGTGCCTTATGGGACTGCCTCAAGGAAGTCCTCCACGAACGATGCTCGCCTGCAGTAGGACAGATATTTATATGCAGCTTGTCCAACATAGCAGTGACCGATGGATGATGATAGCTATGAGATGAGAGACAATAACTCAGACACAAAGTTTCACCGGCATTCAACATTTATTTCATTATGTGGTAGACAACTGTTCTATACCATCATCGTTCTTACACACACAGTTACAGCCATTGGACCTTTTGTTCAACCTTGCGGCTCGTCACCGTACAATACTCACACATGCCCAGACCGTAGTGGCACGCTCACAGCGCAGGCCGAGATACCCGCCTAGGGCTCTCTGGGGCAACACGTTAGCATATCTGTCTGAGACTGTTACACGGAAAACGGGCTGCTTATTCCGTCTGGGAATACAATATCTGTAGGATCCTGTTCATTATACAATTGTCACTTGAGAAGCCGGGGACTGAAAATTATGAATGCAAACACAAATGGAGATATGCCAAGTGTTCATTTAAGACTTCAACCTCTGTGTCGTACGTCATGCTGTCACTGCCTACCGTCACAAACCTTGTCATATTATCCTGCTTAGTTTATACACCAACGACAACAACAAGATTACAAAACAATTATATACCTCGGTTTTTCCAGACTCATTATAATGTTCTGTATTATATAAATGCACTTCTCTGCAAGTATCACAAACAGTTCTAGTTTATATTTTATATTTTCTTTTCATGTCTCTACCTATGCATACTTAACATTTTCAGCCATAGTATCATACGCTTTCACATGCTTGGATATCTATACGCCTTTCTTTGATCCCTAATTCAACGAGCTATATGAAGTTTCTCCTTATTGGCTGAAACTGAGATCCTCATATTGTTTTTTGAAGCCATTTTTGAAATACAAAAGCTAGTTGAGTCCAGTATTGAATGAAGAAAGGTGTTTTTTTCTTTTACATATTGCTACACTCATGATCTATTTCTCAACTCGGCAGACAATTTTCTAACAAATTACAATACTGCCACTTGTTACGACAATCTGAGAATCACTAACTACATGGAAACGGGAGCCAGGCGAGATGCAATGAGGAAACCGTTCTCTAAATTATATGCTTCATTTTCAGTAATAATGACTCAATAATTGTTATGTCTCTCTGATTTAGATTATAAGTGGGCTTGCTCTGCAAATAGATATTCCCCATGCAATATTATTATTATTTTCACATTATAATTTCATGACCCATCTAGCCTTAAAAGTGTGTTTCTACAAGGGTCTAATGGATATTGAGAATGCAATAGCAAGACTCTACTTTTGTATTCTGATGCTAGCCTAACCTGGATCATCACATGAGCGCCTGCCGTGAATACTGTGTGAAATTGCTATGATTCGACTTTGAATTTGACTGTGGTTGCTGAAAGGGCCTATCATTGTCATAAGCTGGGGCGGGAGGATAGGGGGTGAGGGTTGTGGTATGTGGCAGAACAAGGGAGTGTGAGGGGACACCCTTCATGGTTCGGACACGGTGTCAATTGTGGAAATCGCAAAGGGGGTCATGGAGATTCCAGCGCTGCAAACTGACAAATGTACAATAAAGAAACAAGACCTCCTAAAATAACAAGTCCATCTAACAGGAACATGAGTAGTCCATGACATGTTTGTTTCTGAATATAGAGCGACAATAACCATGATATTTACTGCTTTACTCGGCGGTCTGCCGGTGAAGGCAGACGCCCTGAACACGTGGTAGGTAAGACACGGACTGTGAATCTGTGCGTTTGTGTCTCGTATACGTAGGTTTGGCAGCACTCCTGCGCTTCCTGCTGACATTGAGCTTGTCTCTAGTATCACAGGCGGCTTGGCCTGCTCCCTCGCTGTCCTAGACCAGGGGTAGACACCGACTCTCACAGCGTCTCCTTCACACCTCCTGCAGCCTTTCTGCTGCCCGGCCATCCACGCCTATGGCAAGGTCACTTTGGATAACACCACAGGCCGCACTCACGGGGGCCCGTCCAGCGCTGGCGTCTACCCCTGCGACAGTTCCCTTGGTTTTTGTATTAGCAGAGAATGACATGATAAAGTTGATGATACCCATAGAGCCTTGTCTTATTGTAGTAGGCACAATGTCTCTTACACCAAGCCAAGGTTGTCAACACTGCACCAGCACAACAGCAGCTACTGAGATGGGGAGGCAATCACAGCGAGAACCACTTGACGTGGTATCTTCAATACTAGAACCAATACTTGCTTCAACACTGGGGCCCTGCTCCCCACACTGGCACCCACACTAGTTGTAGCTACAAGTATGGATGTATTCATGGATGTATTGGGCAAAGTATACTGATGTGTTTGCCATGCATGTCGTCTGCTGTTGTTCTATACCTCTGCAGTCAGACTGAAGCGCCAGGCCTCTCCTGATTGGCTGATAAGGTGCTCATACTTGTTGCATGCAACTGGGCCAAAGGGGTCTTGTCAGGGGGAGGGGAGGGGAGGGAATATTTTATGAGGGCTGTGTGAATTTTGGCCAGAGGTGTGGTAGCTGGGTTGGATTTTTAAGATTTCACCAATTCATTCACTTCTTCAATTTAGACGCTCGGCGGCTACGGACTCTCGCCGCACATTTACTATGGGGCTGGGGTGGAATCGAGTCACACAGGGGTATTCAGTGTCTCTCTGGCTACGCGTGGACGGTCGAATTTCTCCGATCGGACCTTTATTAAGCGAGCTCCTATTTTTGATGTTCTGCAATTACGCACTCTCGCCGCTCGTTTACCGCGGCTCTGGGGTGGCATGGAGTGATTCAGCAGGTTGCAGTGCAACTGGGGCTACGCGTCGGTGGTCAAATTTCTCCGATCGGCCCATTATTAAGCGAGCTACTCCCGAGTCTATAGTCACATATGATGTGTATTCGCTAATTTTTTGACAGCAGCCAGTGCATCAGGGGCTATGCTCTCAGGTTATTGTTATCATGTATATGATGATGTATTATTTCCCTGATGGAGAAGACTAGTTATTACTTAGGCCCTTGGATCATGTTTTAACACCCTTCTTACCTTGAGTCTAGTCTGGATGAGGGACCTCACCCGGACGACACAGGAGGACCGGGCCTCGTTCAGGACAGAACCAAGACAACATCGTGCAGCAGCAGCAGTAGACTGGGTCTTCCTTCTTCATCACTCTCCAGTAATCACATTTCAATCTTAATTCTATTGTAACACGAAGAATAATCAACAACTGTTTTATTCAATGAGCAGACTTGACTGCTGGTCGTTGTTCAAATATAGCTTAGTGAAAAGAAAATATAAAATTAAAAAAGTCCAACACAAAGTTTCACCGGCATTCAACATTTATTTCATTATGTGGTAGACAACTGTTCTATACCATCATCGTTATTACACACACACAGTTACAGCCATTGGACCTTTTGTTCAACCTTGCGGCTCGTCACCGTACAATACTCACACATGCCCAGACCGTAGTGGCACGCTCACAGCGCAGGCCGAGATACCCGCCTGGCGCTCTCTGGGGCAACACGTTAGCATATCTGTCTGAGACTGTTACACGGAAAACGGGCTGCTTGTTCAGTCTGGGAATACAATATCTGTAGGATCCTGTTCATTATACAATTGTCACTTGAGAAGCCGCAGACTGAAAATGATGAATGCAAACACAAATGGAGATATGCCCAGTGTTCATTTAAGACTTCAACCTCTGCGTCGTACGTCATGCTGTCACTGCCTACCGTCACAAACCTTGTCATATTATCCTGCTCAGTTTATACACCAACGACAACAACAAGTTTACAAAACAATGATATACCTCGGTTTTTCCAGACTCATTATAATGTCCTGTATTATATAAATGCACTTCTCTGCAAGTATCACAAACAGTTCTAGTTTATATTTTATATTTTCTTTTCATGTCTCTACCTATGCATACTTAACATTTTCAGCCATAGTATCATACGCTTTCACATGCTTGGATATCTATACGCCTTTCTTTGATCCCTAGTTCAACAAGCTATATGAAGTTTCTCCTTATCGGCTGAAACTGAGATCCTCATATTGGTTTTTGAAGCCATTTTTGAAATACAAAAGCTAGTTGAGTCCAGTATTGAATGAAGAAAGGTGTTTTTTTCCTTTACATATTGCTACACTCATGATCTATTTCTCAACGTGGCAGACAATTTTCTAACAAATTACAATACCGCCACTTGTTACGACAATCTGAGAATCACTAACGACATGGAAACGGGAGCCAGGCGAGATGCAATGAGGAAACCGTTCTCTAAATTATATGCTTCATTTTCAGTAATAATGACTCAATAATTGTTATTGTATGTTTAAGTGTCTCTCTGATTTAGATTATAAGTGGGCTTGCTCTGCAAATAGATATTCCCCATGCAATATTATTATTATTTTCACATTATAATTTCATGACCCATCTAGCCTTAAAAGTGTGTTTCTACAAGGGTCTAATGGATATTGAGAATGCAATAGCAAGACTCTACTTTTGTATTCTGATGCTAGCCTAACCTGGATCATCACATGAGCGCCTGCCGTGAATACTGTGTGTAATTGCTATGATTCGACTTTGAATTTGACTGCGGTTGCTGAAAGGGCCTATCATTGTCATAAGCTGGGGTGGGAGGATGGGAGGGGTGAGAGTTGTGGTATGTGGCAGAACAAGGGAGTGTGAGGGGACACCCTTCATGGTTCAGACACGGTGTCAATTGTGGAAATAGCAAAGGGGGTCATGGAGATTGCAGCGCTGCAAACTGACAAATGTACAATAAAGAAACAAGACCTCCTAAAATAACAAGTCCATCTAACCGGAACATGAGTAGTCCACGACATGTTTGTTTCTGAATATAGAGCGACAATAACCATGATATTTACTGCTTTACTCGGCGGTCTGCCGGTGAAGGCAGAGGCCGTGAACACGTGGTAGGTAAGACACGGACTGTGAATCTGTGCGTTTGTGTCTCGTATACGTAGGTTTGGCAGCACTCCTGCGCTTCCTGCTGACATTGAGCTTGTCTCTAGTATCACAGGCGGCTTGGCCTGCTCCCTCGCTGTCCTAGACCAGGGGTAGACACCGACTCTCACAGCGTCTCCTTCACACCTCCTGCAGCCTTTCTGCTGCCCGGCCATCCACGCCTATGGCAAGGTCACTTTGGATAACACCACAGGCCGCACTCACGGGGGCCCGTCCAGCGCTGGCGTCTACCCCTGGGACAGTTCCCTTGTTTTTGTATTAGCAGAGAATGACATGATAAAGATGATGATACCCATAGAGCCTTGTCTTATTGTAGTACACACAATGTCTCTTACACCAAGCCAAGGTTGTCAACACTGCACCAGCACAACAGCAGCTACTGAGATGGGGAGGCAATCACAGCGAGAACCACTTGACGTGGTATCTACAATACTAGAACCAATACTTGCTTCAACACTGGAGCCCTGCTCCCCACACTGGCACCAAAACTAGTTGTAGCTACAAGTATGGATGTATTCATGGATGTATTCGGCAAAGTATATCTATATATCCACCGAAACCAAAATAAATAAATGCTTCAACGGGGGCGCAGCAGCTAGCTTGGTTTCCACCACCACCAGTGTGGTGACCGGTTTGGGCGTCACCTGCTGGGATAACTGGTCACCAGGCCCTCAGTCCTGAGCCTGGGCCACCTGCACCAGGGGCAGTGGAACTGGGGCCCTGTGTTCTGTGTTCACACCAAGAAGAGCGGAGTGATGAAGTCCTCTAGCACTGAAAGTAAATCCTTAGTATCTGGCTCCAACCAAGGTCCAGAGTCCACTGATTCAGAGGTCTCAGGGATCCAGCTCCCGAGTCTGCGTACCAGGAATATCAGCTCCCAGGGTCTCACTTGTAGGGCCCCAGCTCCAAGCATCCTGATTAAAACGTCTCTAATTCCGGAGTTGGCTGCGTCCCGATACAGTCGGCTAGCTAGCCACAATGTCTAAATGGCGGCCACGACAGAAGGAATGAGATGATGAGAGCGGGAGGTGTGGGTATTATCTGTCCACAGTGGTGGGTGTGTCGGTGAAGCAGGCCTTGAGCAGGTCCTGCGTGTAGGTGCACTCCTCCTGAAAACACACAGGGATCATGCTTTTTTAAAAAGAAGAATTACCGTAAAAACCTCGCTTATAGGTCGATTTTTATTTGGGCTTTCCTTTTGCTATAAGTCGATGCTATAAGTCGATTTTTTACCTCAAAAGTCCAATTCGCCTTATAAGTGAGGTTTGGAAAAAATATAAAGTTTTTAGGGGCCTAAAAATATTAATTCTAAATACTGTCATTTACACATTTTTTCGAGGATTCTTTCCCCCAATAAGACCTGCTTGTTGGCCAGACAAAGGGTACTGTAAGGGTCTGGGGTGGGGTCTAGCCACCCAAAAAATTCTCAAACTCCAATTTGACCTATAAGTGGGGTTTTCCAAAAGTTCATTGTATTTTACTACAGGTCAATTTTTTTCCTCAATATTGCAATTCGACCTATAAGTGAGGTCGACCTATAAGCGAGGTTTTACGGTTAACTTATTGACCAGAACAATTTACATTCATAAACATACATGCCATGTCTAATATGAGTACACCATCAATTCAAGAACGTCAGTAATATGTTGATGGTTTTCATGGTTTACAACCTTCGATAAAAGTGTTTTAAATATGTTGAAATGTCTTAAAAAGCTGACTTTAACACCACAAATTCGAAAACAGACATGGGTCATAAAGTCTAGGTGGCAGCTCTATATACCGTAAATTCTCTCGTACTACCCACGGGTTGTACGCGAACCAGTCTCAGCTTTCATTTGATACCAAACATGCCTATATATAGGATGCGGGTTATATGAGGGTCTTTATTACTATATATAACAGTACTAAAATAGAAATTTTCAAACCCAAAAACAGGTTATAGGATTCTCTTAAGTTGGGGGTGCGGGTTATACGCGAGATATGGGTTATACGCAGGAATTTACGGTAGTTGATTATGCTCACCTACACTGTTGCATGTAGGTTGGTTTAACCATGTTAGACCAGCATAATACTTTGATGCATGACTACACCCCTGGCGAGTAACTTCACCAGTGCCATGCAGACCTTACGCAGTTGATACACTCCAGTTGAGGCATTATTCTGTTCATAGAGTGGTATTCATAGATTTATTGCTTTTCATAATAGGTATACTGATACGGTTAGTACAGTAAATAACCGCGTATAACCCGCACCCCCAACTCAGGGGAATCCTAAAACTCGTTTTTGAATTTGAAAATTTCAATTTTAGTACTGTTCTATAGTAATAAAAACCCTCGTATAGCCCGCACCCGATATAGGCATGTTTGGTATCAAATGAAAGCTGCGTTTGGTTCGCGTACAACCCGCGGGTAGTACGCGGGAATTTACGGTAGTCATCATATAAAGTAAGAAACTTTTACCATGAACATTAGTGTACTCACCATGTACTCGGGCTTGCCGTGTAGCTCCAGAAGCCGGTCCCGGAGTAGTTTCTCCAGCCCCAGGTCTGGGCGCTGACACTCGGCCATGCTCTGTGGGTGGTTGGAGGTGAGCGCTAGCAGCGCCCCTGTGATGTGCTCGTGGGAGTTGTTGTGTTCCCGCTGCAGCAGCCCCACAAACTGCTCCACCATGCCGATGTTACACAGCGTGTCTGAAACAATGACATCTAATTTCAAGTGGATGCAAACAATTATTTTTTTGTTTAAAGAAAGTTTATTTATTCACATGATATTAGGGAGTACCGTCAAACCCCACCTTTAAGATGGCCCGATTTTGGGATTTATTTTTCCCAACTGGGGGGTCGTCTTAAAGGTGGGGTTTTCTTATATAGGATTAAAGAGGAAACCATTGTTAAGTTTTTTCACATACAGGGGGGTCGTCTTAAAGGTGAGGTCGCCTTAAAGGAGGGGTTTTAGGGTAGTCATTTTTTTAACAAGGGGGGGTGGTCGATTGATTGGCCGGTTGAAAAAGAGTGCGGCCGGCCCCTTTGAGCTATAGTAAGGCGCATGCCTTTTCCCTAAAAAGGGGTCCAATTTTTGTGGTCTCCCCCTCAGGTGGGGTCCAATCTTTTTTGGTCCCCCCCCTTCAAGGGGTCCAATCTTTTAGGTTCCCCCAAATCCAACAACCAACCCTTGTTGTTAAAAAATGACCACTCCCTCAGATAATCCTGTGAACTCCTTGGAAGTACCCCTGTAAGAACAATGATATCAACTTTGGGGGGGGGGGGCATTGTATGCACAAGGTCAAATCATTTGTAAATCTTGAGGAGGTGGGGAGGGGGGGTGAGTTATCAGTTGATTTTCTCACAAATTTCTTGATACATCCCACTGGGTAAAACCTTAGCAATCTTCACGGCCCCTTTCTTTAGTACTTTATTTTTTTAGGGAAGGTGTGGGGGGTGGGGGGGGGGGGGGGGGTGGGGGCTGTCCCCTCCTCTTCAAATTTCAATTTTCCTCTTCAAAATGCATTTCTTACTTTTCATCCCCCAGTACCCCCCCTTCCTGAGGCTGACAATAGGGGGGGGGGGGGTCCAAGCGATTTGAGTATGTACGCATAGGGGGGGGGGGTATCCCAATGCGTACATGGTGCAACAGGGGGGGTGGGGGGGTTAATTTTGGCCAAAATTATGCCTACGTAATTAATGGATGGCCCCAAAGCTTTGGATTGCTTTTGGAAGAACCACCTGCAAGTTACTAGGTCTGACTTATTGTGCTATTCTGAATTGAATTTAAGATTTTTTAGCTTTCACTTCAGTTATGATATTTTCTACCAGTTTGGACAGAGATATTACCATGGAATGCATTCTTTAGTGGCATCCTCAGATGCTCCAAGAGATTGTCCATAGAGCCACTGATCAATTCTCCATAGCAGCCTTCCATAATTTGGGAATGGGTAACCACCCCTTCACCAGGTGGTATATGAGGTGAATTGTGTATTTGGGGTAAAGTCTATGGCATGGATTCCCTCTGGAGACTAAGAACCCCACCCCCTAATATAGTTAGAAAATTTATTTTATCAGTGGACCTATACTTGTTTCATAAGCCTAATACCGTAAAACCCCTCCTTTAAGACGACCTCACCTTTAAGACGACCCCCTTGTATGAGAGAAAACTTTAAAATGGTTTACTCTTTATTCCTATATAATAAAACCCCACCTTTAAGACGACCCCCTAGTTTCGGAAAATAAATCTCAAAATAAGGTCGTCTTAAAGGCAGGGTTTTACGGTACCTCTAGATGTCGCCCGGGTTTGCCCACCTCCAGCCCGAGCATCTACCCCACCCAGCCCCAGGGCTCCATAGGTTTAGCTTAAGGGCAGGGATGCCCCTTACAATTATGCCTTTCTTAAATGGAAAGAATGCTTCAATAGCCTAAAAATATGTAGAGATCTAGAGGGAAATAGTTTAGCTACATGCAGTTTTAATATTGGGAAAAAATATTTTGTGGAACATAATGTAAACCATTATAAACATGATAAACCCTGAAACTGATTGAGTAGTAAAAGAAGGAGGGGAGGGGTGGGGGTGGTGGTCAGACCAGGGTGTGCCCCCTGTGGTGATGACAGAGGGCACAGAGAAGATACAACAAACACCTGTCAGATAGGGCCTTGGTCACCCGACCTTACAGCCTGGATCAATTAGCAGGTTGTCTTTAAATAGTCTATGGTAGACAGATAATATCCGACTGCACCATGGTTTACGTACCTTTAAAGTGGGGGTCAGATAGCCATTGTTTATGTACCTTTAAAGCGGGGGTCTGACTGCACCAAGGTTTACGTACCTTTAAAGCGGGGGTCAGATAGCCATTGTTTACATACCTTTAAAGCGGGGGTCCGACTGCACCATGGTTTACGTACCTTTAAAGCGGGGGTCAGATAGCCATTGTTTACGTACCTTTAAAGCGGGGGTCCGACTGCACCACGGTTTACGTACCTTTAAAGCGGGGGTCCGACTGCTACACGGTTTACGTACCTTTAAAGCGGGGGTCAGATAGCCATTGTTTACATACCTTTAAAGCGGGGGTCCGACTGCACCACGGTTTACGTACCTTTAAACAAGGGTCCGACTGCACCATGGTTTACGTACCTTTAAAGCGGGGGTCCGACTGCACCACGGTTTACGTACCTTCAAAGCGGGGGGCCGACTGCACCGTGGTTTACATACCTTTAAAGCGGGGGTCCGACTGCACCATGGTTTACGTACCTATAAAGCGGGGGTTCGACAGCACCGTGGTTTACGTACCTTTAAAGCGGGGGTCCGACTGCACCATGGTTTACGTACCTTTAAAGCGGGGGTCTGACTGCACTATGTCACGTACCTTTAAAGCGGGGGTCCGACAGCACCGTGGTTTACGTACCTTTAAAGCGGGGGTCCGACTGCACCATGGTTTACGTACCTTTAAAGCGGGGGTCCGACTGCACTATGTCACATACCTTTAAAGCGGGGGTCTGACAGCACCATGTCACATACCTTTAAAGCGGGGGTCCGACTGCGCCACGGTTTACGTACCTTTAAAGCGGGGGTCCGACTGCACCACGGTTCACGTACCTTTAAAGCGGGGGTCAGATAGCCATTGTTTACGTACCTTTAAAGCGGGGGTCCGACTGCACCATGGCGCGGATCATGAAGGCGGCCTTGGTTTGCAGCTTTTCCTCCTCGGCCTGCATGGCTCGCAGTAGGGCAGAGAAACCGTCCACCTGGAGGAACGTCTCCTGACAGGCGGCATTATCACGCGTCATACCTACAGGTATAGAGACATAGCGGTTAACTAATGGGTCATACCTACAGCTAAACAGACATAGCGGTTAACTTAGACACACAGAAAAAGGGGTAAAGTTAGACAAACGTCTCCTGACACGTGTCACGCGTCACGCAGCATACCTGCAGACACACAGACTGATTAACCTTTGTACACAAAAGGCCTTGTTTTTACAAAAAAGATTTTGTAAAAAGGTGAATTTTAGTGGTAAAAACACCAAAAATGTCCTAAAATTTACAAAAAATTACAAAATTGTCTAAAAAAAATTAGGGTCGGCCCAAAAAACGGAGGGTCGGTTGGGATACCGGAACACAACTTTTTTTTTTTTAGGCCAAATGATTGTGACAGTATTAATAGTGAACTGCTGAGTAGGCTTTTACATGTGAAAATAGACAAAGGTCAATGAGTTTAAGTTGATCATGGGGCCGTATTCCACACCCTAGGCTTAAAGGAGTTAGGCCCTAAAGGTTTAAATTAGGGTGGGGGGAGCCTAAAATAACTAATTTTCTACGCTGTGAAAATGTAAACAAACCGCCATTTTGATGACACAGGGTATGAGATAGCAGAGAGGGATATAATGAGACTTAGGCCGAAAAAAAAAAATGGTCAAAAAAACTAAAACATAGCCAAAAATAAGTAGGGTTGGTAGGTCGGATTGTCTTTTTTTTTTTACCAACTAAAAAAAACAACAACTAATTTTAGTGGTAAAAATGTCAAAAATGTCACAAATTTCCTCAAAAGTTAAAAAAAAAATCTCCCCAAAAATTAGGGTTGGCCCCAAAAAACGTAGGGTCGGTTGGGATACCAGAACACTACCTTTAGGCCTTACATGATACAGCATAGACTTACATGAGACGGCAGAGAGTGACTTGATGCGTACATTGACGCAGCTGTCCGTGTCGAGGATGGTGAGTAGTGTCGGCAGCAGCTTCAGCTCGACCGCCCGCTCCTGCCAGTACGGGTTGTTCTGTACCAGGCATGCGATGAGCGACGCAGCGCGCCACCGCAGCCCGTCGTGCTCACTGCGCAGCAGGCGCTCCAACAGGTTGTAGCCCCCGATCTTGTCAAAGTCTGCCGATTACAACAAGGTTAACAAAGGTAAGTCCATTGCAGGGTTCTCCACAGACTCCAAAATCACACTGTAAATTTTCATGTAGAAACCCGGACTTGTACGACAGTCAGACTAGGCCTAGGGTTAGGCTTATATGTGAGAATGTTTTTGGATAAAAAGTTCTAAATTGTGAATAACTTCTGTTCTAATTGATGGATTTTCAAAATTCAAAAAACCTATGGATAGCTAAAATGACACCGGCGGCGATTTTGCGGTGAATTGACACTGGCGGCAGTAAAAACGACGCCGGCGGCGTCATTGCAGTGTGAGGAGAACCCTGCATTGACAGAGGAGAGGGGGAGGGGTTTTCATTGAGAGTCCTAATTTATGGGAAGGAACTTGGGTCTCCGTAACCCAAAGGAAGATGCTGTTGCCCCGTAATGTTGGATCTTGTTTCTTCAAGAACATTATTAATATAAATCTTTTGAATAAAGAGAGTTTATTGATGCTAATATGGACGATGTTATTGTCCTGTAAGGATCTCATCTGGTCAGGATGAGATCATTGTCATGGGGGAGGCATAAGAAGGGTTCATCAGACGCATCACCTGAGTAGCCTGCACACCTTGAATGACCAAGGCTATGGACCTGTACGGGCTACAGCGCTACTTAAGTAGCCTTGCAGCTAAAATTACCCCCCCCCCCCCCATTTCTTCCAAAGGGGCAGCTTATGTGAGGGTTACCGGTAGGTTTTACAATACCGTAAAACCTCGCTTATAAGTCGATTGGGTCCTAAAAGAATTCATGAAGGGAAAGAACAACTTGGTATTAGAAATTAACACAAACCAGGGGCACACCCCTCCGTGTCTCTGCACAAACACAGTTATCAAAGGAGCCTGTCTAAATAGGCAGAAAACTATAAATATGACTCACTTTTGACTCAGGAAAAGAGTGCAAAAAGGGGATCTGTGCCCCAAAAAAATCTCAAAGTCCAATTCGACCTATAACCGGGGTTTTTGCAGATATCAAAGTAGTTTGCTATAGGTCGAATTTTTACCCCAAAAGTCCAACTCGACCTATAAACGGGGTCGACCTATAAGCGAGGTTTTACAATACCTACCTTTGGCCATGTCTATGTCTTCACAGTAATCGTTGAGGTCGTCCAGAGCGTCCTCCTTATGGGACAGGTCCGAGTCCTCCACGATGATCTTGATGTCGGCCAGCATGGCCCTCACCGGGTCCTGGTCCCCCATAGAGGCCAGCACCTCCTCTAGGAACTTACGTCTCTGTAATAACAATAAACAACATTATGAATAAATTAACAACAATAAACAACATCTTAATGTATAAATCAACAAGAAACAACAACTTGTTGTCGGCCAGCATGGCCCTGACTGGGTCCTGGTCCCCCATAGAGGCCAACACCTCCTCTAGGAACTTACGTCTCTGTAATAACAATAAACAACATTATGAATAAATTAACAACAATAAACAACATCTTAATGTATAAATCAACAACAAGAAACAACAACTTGATGTCGGCCAGCATGGCCCTCACTGGGTCCTGGTCCCCCATCGATGCCAGCACCTCCTCTAGGAACTTACGGCGCTGCAACAACAATAAACAACAACATTATAGATAAATGAATGGCATAGGCAATTGGCATCACATGTGACCGAGGGGAGGGAGGGAGGGAGGGAGGGAGGGAGGGAGGGAGGGAGGGAGGGAGGGAGGGAGGGAGGGAGGGACTCACAAAGCGTCTCATATACCGTCTGCTTTAACATGGAACTCTATGGGCTCGACACTTTGGTGGAGGACATCAGAGGGAGGTTTTTTCTATACCAGTAGTGTTAAAGAAATTTGTCAAAAAAAGCGCCAAAAGTGACACATTTTGAAATGCCATCTTTGACTATTTGACAAAACCCATAGTTGCAATACTTGTATAGGGACATGGGCATTTGTCAGGAGATTATGAGACAGTGACATTTGTTTTGAAGAAAGCTTTATTTGCAGAATTATTCAAGATACAAGTGATGGGAAAAATGTCTTAAATTGAGTTCAGAATCGTCGTATAAGACCCTGCGGCACAGTAGTGCCCCTGGGTCAATTAACAACAATAAACAACAACTTAATGTATAAATCAACAACAAGAAATAACAATTGATGTCGGCTTAATGTCGGCTCTATATATAGGGCTGAGTACCTGTCCCGGCCCCACTCGGACTGTCACTGTACGGGTACCGAGATTTTGGTCAAACAACAGATGGTTAAATGATGTTGCTTTCTGCTAACACGGCCTGTGTTTAAGGTCAAGATGCATACAAGGCTGTGTCTCATTAGATCGGCCCAATTGAAACGTCTTTGACCAGGTGCCAGCTTTTACCATAATAATCAGGTACGATGGTCGAAGAAAGGAGCCTGCATGGTAAGACACATAAATCATGCAGTTACAAAAGTAACGGTAATTAAATTCCATTTTCTATCTTTGCCTAAAATTATAGTATGACGACCAGAATATATCATCTGCAGTTACAGAGTCCAGTCTGTCTACATTGTGACGTCATCAAGGTTGGGTCAGAGCAAAAAAAAAGAAGTTGGTCAATGGATTTCAATCTAATTTTCGGAAATGCAAAACTATTATTTTTTTTTTTTAATTGTCACTAGATTGCGCTCGCCTTTTTTTTTTTTTTTTTACATCAGAGACTTTTTTGCTCGTTTTTTTCTCCCTTGATTCCTGCGGATCAACCAAATATATATTTTTCGCTGCTGGTTCACTTAAAACTTTGGTCAGACTTGGTGAAAACAAATAATAATTGTTGCTCGCTTCACCTTTCCATGACTAGAACCCATTGACAATGAGAAATTCGCTCGCACCCTTCTATCAAAAGTAAAATCCTTTGACCAACTTTGTTTTTCGGTCTGGCCTTATGACAAGTGGTAGGTGCTAGTTGAAAGGTAGATAAGTCAGATATCGATGTTGGATAACAACCTGGTACTGATTACTTCAATATTAAGGGAGTGGTCATTATTCAATAACAGTGAGTGGGGTGGGTTTGTAAATTTTTCCCAGCCCCCCCCCCCCCCCAAGAAAAACTAACTTTTCTGCCCCCCCCCCCCCAACACGACGGCTTGGACCCCCCTCTTTGAACTAGGCCAAAAAAAAAGGTTTGTTTCAGGTCACCCGACCGACCCTATCTAAACAGGGCCGACCCTACGTTTTTTTTATGCAATTTTGAAGACATTTTTATATTTTTATACTTTTTTGGGGTCAATTTTGGGTTTACAAAATTTTGGAAACAAACCTCCCAATTTTACACTTTTTTGGGTCAATTTTAGAGGGGAAGTAAAAAAAATTATAAAAAAACAAACGACCTACCGACCCTAGAGTCCCTAACTATTCCCATGTTACCTGAAACAAGCCTTTTTTAAAATTTGGCCCTATAGTAATGTGCAGGCTTTTTCGTTGTATCTTTTTGTCCTCCCCCCCCCCCCCCAAAAAAAACCCACCTCTCCCCTTGTGGATGAATACTGACCACTCCCTGAGGTGACTCACTGCTCACACAGCAGGGGTATGAGTCAAGGTCAGGTGACCACGTGACTCATTACACCACCATGCCCTCATATCACCGTCAGGATTACATCAAGTATGGAGATTACATCATGGGGAATTTAGGGAGTGCTCATTTTTTAACAACAGGGGGGGGGGTGGTGAGATTTCGCGTGCAGCGTGCAGGCCGAAAATCACGCGTTTGCGCCCCTTTGTAGCATAGTAACGCAAGGGCTTTTTCCTCAAAAACAGGTTGAATTTTTTTGACCCCCCCGAGGGGTCCAAATTGTTTACCGCCCCCCCCAAATCCACCCCCCCCCCGTTGTTAAAAATGAGCACTCCCTTACATTGACTAATATCTAAAACGGTACTATCGACCATACAGTATGAAACCAGATGGATACTCGAGATATTAAAGACCCCCCATGCTGCTATAAATGTTGTTACTCCATAGATCTGGAAAACTCATGAAGGCGAGTTACTAGGGCTGTATAGGTGTATCCCCCTTTTAGCGGCATGCCGTCCTTAAAGGGTTAACAGAGTTTGTCTAGGTGTGAGTCTGGCAGCAAGAACTGCAGTTCCTGCCTACAACAACACTGCAGGGGGGAAGGAGGCAGTGTAATCCTTTAGGCCACACTTTTTTTAAATTTGGGTTACGGGCCCGCCGCACTATGAAAGCCCAAAATCAGAATAAAAATGAAATTTGAATTTTAGACTTTTTTTTTTATTCCCTCCGATGTGAAATCCAGAGAAGAAAAAAAGCAGGAAAAAAATAAAAGATATATGATATGATATACCAAAAGAAAGCTAAAATCAACAGGAAAACAACTATTTACTTTTCATTAAGGTAAAATGGGCTTTGGAATTTTCTCGATGTTTTCTTAAATATTATTGTATTTCTATTGTCAGACGATCCTTTCTATTGTGGGTGGTCCTTTTTATTTTTCCCTCCGACATTGGGATATACAGGCTTTCTGTACAAAAAATAAATGAAATGCCCAGAGGCTAACTTTTATTTTATTTTAAATCCTCCGTGCATTGATAAATTTTTGAAGGATCTGTAACCCAAATTAAAAAAAAAGGTGTGGCCTTAAGGGCCGCATAGCGCTTTAACCCTTTAAGGACGACATGATACCTTAATGCATCATGCCCTTGGACGTCATGATACATGAATGCAGCCCTGGCAAGTAACTCAACTTGCAAGTGCTGCATTAAAGCATCATGCCGACCCTACTACAGGGTTGAGTCACTCCCATAGTGTCAGCATGATGCACCAATGCAGCACCTGGTTTTTCCTAGGGGAACGGTTTTTGTTGCTTGGCTGGCATTATAATAGATTAGTCTAGTCTAGTCTAGACTAATCTATTATAATGCCAGCCAAGCAACAAAAACCGTTCCCCTAGGAAAAACCAGTTCCAACCCGCTTGGCCCGCAATTATAAGCCTGGGAATTACATGACTCTATCTGGTTATGCGGACATTGTCCTACCACCAACTAATCCACTGTCACGTTACAATTTGGTGAGCCACTAACGACTCACCTACCCCTGGACATTCACCCCAGGAGGAATACAAATACCCCCCGCACTGATGCCTGGGGGAATTTTTTTTTCATTTGCATACATTATAAATGTATCGACTAAATTGTAACACAATAATCCTAAACCAACATGTGACACAGAACCTATCATTTCTCTTAAGATAAAAACCTTATAGATACAACCTGTAGACCTTTTGAATGAGACACCTATATGGTTCATTTATTAAGATCTATTCAGAAATCTACATCTACACACAATCAGGACATTGACTACCAATCTATTACTATGATGTATCCTTGTCCACATTCGCGCCTGATGAGACACTTAGCTTGAAACCACCAAACATATTTCTCTATGCAGAAACAAATGTATCTATAAAGTCATGAGTCTTTGCACCAAACCTGTGACTGGAGATTAAATCCCAGTTATCAAACTCACTCTCCTAACTCTTTTTAGTTAGCTGACTGTTGATTGGTCAATAGACTGCATCCAGAGCGAGGCTCTGCCTTTTGATTGGCTGAAGCCCTGTTGCCATGGTTCTCTCCAGTGGATGCAAAGAGCAAACTTGCTCACTTTGTGGTAGCGATCCAACGAGTAAAGTATCCTTTACCGTTTTCTTCCAATGCAGCACCTGCGAGTTACTCGCCGGAGCTCCATTGGTGCATCATGATGACAAATGTCATCTTTTAGCGACATCTGTCCTTAAAGGGTTAATGGCCTTCTGTCGTCAGGTAAGTTGATACACTTCTGACGGGTTGGCATGATGCACTAATGCAGCGCCCGGGCCGAGTTGCAGCATCATGCACACTAACACAGACACAGACACATCATGCCGTCATTAAAGGGTCCACAGGTTTGTTTCTTTTCTATTGTCGTTCTCTGCTATTTTCATCATGCTAACTGGAGGCAGATATCTAGGTGCTATATCTCTGATAAATAGTAGACTATTTGCCAGACTTCCAGCTTATAATATGATTGGATAATATATGTATAAAGAGATTTTATAGGGTCCCCATGCCCCTTTCCTTTTATCATTTATTTACGTACTTGTACTGGTGTTATTGTTGGGTAGGCTCAAAGAAAAAAGGTTTGTTTCAGGTAACCCGACCGACCCTATCAAAACAGGGCCGACCCTACGTTTTTTATGCAATTTTGAAGAAATTTCTTTATTTTTACCATTTTTTGGTCAATTTTCGGGTCTTTGGACCGGCCGGCTGGTATTTTCATGTTAAAAAAAAGTTTTTAAAAAATATCCGACCTACCGACCCTACATTTTCTGCCCATGTTACCTGAAACAAACCTTTTTTCCCCCTTTTTTTTGGGCCTAGGCTCCAAACCTAGGGAGCTGCCTTTTTTCTGACAAGGGGGGGGGTAGGGGGACATTCTTTCACAATATTACGATATTAAAGATTACCGTAAAACCTCGCGTATAAGCCGCGGCTTGTATGCGAATCAGACTCAGCTTTTTTTTGATACCAAACATGCCTATATAGGGTGCGGCTTATACGAGAGTTTTTATAAGTATACTACAGTACCAAATTAACAATTCTCAGATGGCATCTGCGGCTTATAGGATCGCACCAAACTAGGGGTGCGGCTTATACGCGAGGTTTTACGGTAGAATTTTTACTGTAAATCTTTATGAATAAGGTGACCACTTTGTCAGTTTGAGAAGCGTTGTTTATTGTCTGGGTACAGCATGGTAGGTATACGAGTACGGCCGCGTCTCTCAATAAGCGACTTCACAAGTCGCACAGCAGAGGGCGCAGCATCAAATAGCTCGGTAATATACTGCTGGGTGACCTGTCCAACAGGGTCCCAGTGTCCAGGTACGAGGTTCTCATTGTCAACACACTAACCAACATCCTTAGCGCTACACTGCGCAAGTCACATACTGTAAAACCTTGCTTATAAGCCACGGCTTGTATGCTAATCAGATCGCCAGTGCGGCTTATAGGATTGGCACAGAGTCAGGGTGCAGCTTATACGCAAGTTTTTGCTCCTATAGTACAGTATAAAAGTCACCAGAATCAGAACTCTGGTGCGGCTTATAGGATCGGCCCAAAGTCGCGGTGCGGCTTATACGCGAGTTAGGCTTATACGCGAGGTTTTACGGTAGTCACCTTTTCACATGGGGTGGCACTAGCTGGGAGTAGATATAAAGTTAAATATGGATGTACTACTTGTAAAACAGACATGCTTTGGGGTTTCACTCCACATATAACCTAGCTTTTCGGTCAGGTCTCAGCTTATAGGTATTAACATGCGCGTCAATGATTTTTCAAGCAGCCATCTCAAAACCAAACACAGAAACACAAACAATAAGCTTGAAAAGAGTCAGCTTCCCAAAATACTTAGTAGTCAAAAAGAAGTACAACCCCAGGATATGCGCCAAGGGAGAAAACAACTAAAACGCAGCAACTTTTTTTGCTTGTTATGAATAGTTATAGCATAAACCAAACAGAAACTGATTGCATCAGTATAAATCAAACTTCCAGACAGAGTCCACCAGGAATGGTTCCAGCGTTTATTAAAGCACCAATCGTATACAGTACACATTTTTTTTGGTATGAGATGGCTAAATTGCCAATCCCGTTTATTTTTTATACTGGACATAAAAAAGAGCTTGTTCAGCTCGATGAGTATTTTACATCCAGTTGTATCATAGAAATTCAGTGTAACATAAGACTATATGTAACGTATGAAAAAATAGTAATAACAATGAAGATGTCTGTTGATAGTTGTAATAACTATCAGCCAGACTATCGTTACTCTTTGTCAGAGATATTACACAATTAAACAATTAAATTAACTAGTAAATTTATATGACTCTAGTTTATGTTTCTATACCTTAGCAATATATATAATCGCGCTGATAACAACTATAATGGGATGAGACATTTAGGGGCGGGCACCCCGTACATCAAAATCAGTCTAGTCATTATGAAATAACCATATTACCGGTAATATCACACGTAATTACATTCGTTTGTAGCAAGAGAAGGCCCAGTATACCTAATGCACAATACAGTCATTATGTCATATTATAATTAGTACTACCCAGCCATTTTTTCCTATTAAGCTTAAATGCCTCATAGTCTAGAATATTTCTTATACCAACAGTTAGGCTGTTCCATGTCATTGCTCCTCTATACAGAGCACTTTTCTTACAGGACTCATTTTTTGGCTTGATGCTTAGAAATAGAGGCGCGTCATGAGCTCTTGTGTGTATATTCCTAGTATTTCTTATCTCCATATTATTTTTCTGCTTAAACATGAAATTCACAAGGTGCATAATACGTCTAGGTTCTAACTTTGAGATAAAGGCCATTTGATGAGTTAAAATAACTGGGTACCTGTAGTCCAGCCCCAAACTCATACGCAAGGCCCTGTTTTCAACGACTTGAATTTTATCCAAAATGGCTTTTCGAGCAACTCCATAAAAAATATCTCCATAGTCTGCATGTGGCAGTACCATGGTCTTGTACATATATAGCATGGTATCGTTGCTCATACAATCTCTTAATACAGCCATTTGATGTACACGATATACTACCTTCTTGTATGCAGATTCGGCTTGCATATTAAAGTTTAGAACAGGGTCAAGGATTACTCCCAAATATTTAAAGCTTATACATCTATCAATTTCTTTATCTCCAAACATGACCTTATGAGCTAATATCTCTTTCAATCTCGATCTAAGACCAAAAATCATAAAATTTGTTTTTTTCGCATTTAAAGTGAGCTTATTTTTCCTAAACCATAGAGATAAACGTGTCAGGTCCTGCTCAAGAGAGATAGTTAACTCGTTCAAATTTTGTCCTGTCATTGATACCACCGTATCATCTGCATACAAATAAGTTTTGGAGTTGAAAATAACATTTCTCAAGTCGTTAATATACACTAAAAAGAGGGTGGGGCCCAGTATGGACCCCTGAGGGACCCCACAGACCACATCCCCCTCTTCAGAGGTAATTCCATTGGCAAATGTTTTTTGTTTTCTGTCTTTCAAATAATTTGCCAACCATTTATAAAGAAGACCTCCGACACCTAATTTTGATAGTTTTTCTAAAAGAATAAAGTGATTTACGGTGTCGAAAGCCTTCTTTAAATCCACAAACACAGACAACGTATAATGTCTATTATTTATACCCCTGTATATGTCATCTGTAAAATAGGCAACAGTAGAAATGGTAGAGTGATCCGCCCTAAAGCCACCCTGCTGAGCGTCTAATAAATCGTTATCTTCAAGGTAACCAATTAACCTATTATTAACTATTTTTTCTAATAACTTACCAATAATAGGTAATAGTGTAACAGGTCTTAAGTTAGCTACGTCAGCTTTGTTGCCTTCTTTCTGTAGGGGGATCACTGTACCAGTCTTCCATTTATCGGGTATAATAGAAGTGACAAATGATTCATTAAACAGAACCGTTACCCTATCCGGTATTGCAAGTAGGCAGTCCTTTAGAGCTCTGGCTGAGATGCCATCAATAGCCGAAGACTTATTCACCTCAATTTCTTTAATATATTTTAATACCTCCACCTCATCAGTGTGTATGTCACCAATGCCTTCCTCCTTGATTAAACCATCATATGACCATTCATCATCGTAGGTTGAGGCCAGCTTGGGTCCTATGTTCAAAAAATAATTATTTATAAAATTTGGGGTGTCGTCTGGCAAAATGTCTATGTCATTTTCTTGATCTCTTAAGTTAAAGTTGGAATGTTCTTTTTTACCTTTAATAATCGTATTAAGTATTTTCCAGAATTTCTTACTATCTTTCTGATTTTCCTCTAGGCTATCTCTAATAAATTTGGCTTTAGCTTTTTTGATAGTTTTATGTACACTATTGCGTAATTTACTTGCATTCTGCCAGTCAACCGGACTCTTAGTAGCCTTAGCCTTTCTTAGCGCTAAATCCTTATCTCTAATTATCTCTAGGATGTAGTCAGTTATCCACGGTGCTCTTTCTTTCCTCACCTTGAATGTCTTTAAAGGGCACATTTCATTTAAAAATCTGGACAAAAGACCCAAAATGAATTCCCATCTGTCATTAACATTGTGACAGTCATCCCATGGTCCCCAGTCAGCATTTTTAATACAGGCCTTAAATAATTCACTATCATATTTACGGTAGGTTCTGCCTGTGAATGATACCTTTTCATACGTGACATAATTTCCTAACAAAGTAATGCCTACTAACAAGTGATCGCTTACATTCCAATTTCTAGTAAAGGCCACATAGCTTTTAGATGTATTTGTTACAACCCAATCCAGACACGTACTCGTATCCTCAGTAGACCTTGTAGGCACATCTATTAGTTGTTTAAGGCCCAAGATGTTAATACATACCTTCATTAATTTAGTTGAAACCTTATTCACATTTAGATAGTCGAAATTAAAATCACCCATAATTATTAGATCTTTCCTACGTAAATTACATCTTTCAATTTGAGAATTAAATGCTTCTATAAACAGTGCCTTGTTACCATCCGGTGGTCTATAAACATTTGCTACTACAATATTTTTTTTTCCATTTCTAATAATTTCCACCCAATGAATTTCTATATCATTACTGCTAACATTCAGGTGAGCATAGTTGCTTGTTGAATACGATATATCATTCCTTATATACAATCCAACTCCTCCTCCAGATTTATCATCTCCCCAACCCCTATTTAGCCCCTCAAATGAGTAACCATCAACATGATACCTATGGCTAGCAGTGTCTTCGTCTAGCCATGTCTCAGAAATGCCAAGGACTGCATCTAACTTATCCCACATATGTATACGTAATGTTTCAATCTTTGAAATTAAACTTCTAGTATTTAAGTGGGATAGAGTGAATTCGTTCTTGCTATTTCTTTTTAAATTATTACCTGGCAGGATACCGTATGGGTTTGCCCGCTATGTCTCCTCCCATATAGAACATACATTTTAAACAATAATAAAGCAGGTTATGACAACTAGTGTCCCCCACTGGAGGATTTCTCCCCATTGCTAGGCTTAGAGGAGCATTAGTCAGCCTACAAAGATTAGAGAAATCAAACATGACGCTTTTGTTCGGTGGGGCGGAGATTTTGGCGGATAATTCACGGAATGTGACAGATCCCTATTTACAGTGTTAGAACAAACCGCTTGACAGGGTTGATGCGCTCCCAGAACGGTCGCATCATGATTACAAACAGGAATAGCACTTTACAGCAGCACTATGCGGCACTTAGAGGGTTAACAGCAGTAAGGGTTTCATACAGAGACCGCTTTAACACTTTAAGGACGGCATGATGCCTAATGCATCATGCCCTTAGTCGTCATGATGCATGAATGCAGCCCTGGCGAGTGAATCACCAGTGCTGCATTCATGCATCGTGCTGACCCTAGGGGTTGAGACACTCCAAAAGGGTCGGCATGATGCAGCAATGCAGTACCGGTGAGTTACTCGCCGGGGATGCATTGGTGCATCATGACGACAAATATCATCCATCCTTAAAGGGTTGAGTATGAGATGTGAATACCACATCATGCACACTTGTGTCATGGCGAGACACATGATGCGCCTTAGTAACTTAATAACAAGAGACTGACATTTATTATTATGATTTGTTCCGCATATTTTGTATTAAAACATTATTATACCTAATCATATACGTCCATGATGAAGCCAAGGTTTCCGGAAGTAATACTTGTGACGAATCGAATGAATATCATGTAAATGATTCTGATTTGTGCTAAATAAAAAAAAAAAAAAAAAATGAGTGTGAGTCTACAATGCGGAGGAGACAGATTCAGGGGATACAGTCGTGCCACATTCAACGTACCGTAAAACCTCCATTATAAGCCGAAACTTTTTTCCTTGCTACAAGCCAAATATTTTACTCCCAAATTTCCATTTGGCTTTTAGGCGAAGTTTTAATATATAGGGTTATAGTGAAAAATAATTTCAAACGCTTTTATTTAAAGCAAGACTTTCGCTCTCAAACTTGCATTTGGCTTATAACGAAGGTTTTACGGTAAAAAGCGCATACCGCTAAACTAAAATGGGCGTTTTTTTTGGCCAACATTTTTTAGGCACAATTAAGCACTAGAATAGATGTGTAAGCACACTGAGCTTGTATTATATGAAATACAGAAATTCACTTTTACTTTAACAAAATCATTCAGCTTTTTTCAGCTTCAGAACAATTCACAAACCATATTGGACCTCATTACAACTTCCACTATCGGTATGAAGTGAAACGTGATTTTCGGATTGTTGTCTTTTCACTTAAGATAACAAAAAGTTGTCCCTTTTCGCGGCTAATTAAACAAAGAACTCCATTGTCCATACAGTAATGCATCACTGCGTGGGAACTCTAGTCAATCAAGCTAAACTATAACAACTAACTGAATTATTAACATATAATAAATAACACACTATAAATAGCACAAGATTATCACAAAAGTGTACACTTCAAAACCTTTTCTCTTTGTTTAGTAACATCTTAACTATATGGCTAATTACATGGCTAACATACTACCAATGAAATAATATCTTTCTTTTTCTTAGCATGGGATATATAGGCTACAGTGCATTACATGACTATAAATTACATGTTTTATCAATTATATTCCCGGGTTATTCTAAGAAGATACCCCGGAAGACGGAATATGCTGATATGTTCGTTGTGTATCGTTATAATACAAATGCGTCTCGTCAAATCGTTTAAACAATACAATCACAAGAGCGGTATTCAGACTGACGGTGAGCCTTACATCGACACAGGAACATTAAGTCACAAAGGTCACATTGATGGTATCACTAGTATCACATGTTGGTGTATACAACTTAACACTATGGGAGTGGTCATTTTTTAACAACAGGAAGGAGTCGGTGGATTCGGGGGGGAGGGGGGGGGACACAAAAAAAATTTGGACCCCTCTTGAGGGGGGAGACCAAAAAATTGCACCCCTTTTTAGCGAAAAAGCCAGCGCATTACAATAGCTCAAATTTCAACTTGCCTGAGGGGGGGGGGGGGGGGTGACCAAGACAATTTCGGCTCGCTCGCGCGAAAATGCACTGCCCCCCCTCCTCGTTGTTAAAAAATGACCACTCCCTAAGAACACAGAACTGCACACAAGGAACCTACCACACTTACATCGGCGCACACTTATCTACGCTGTGTCAGCAACTGAGCGACAAAATTAATTTGTTTTAAAAATAAAATGTCGGTACCGGCTGAAGTTAGTTTTAACTGAGGAATTTTTATAAATATTCCCGGGACACGTGATAGGAGACATTCCGCAATTTAATTACGGCCAGAAATAGATGACTTTTGGGTCAGCAGGACGGAATATCGGTTCAATGCACCAATTCTGTACATGTGTCGTGGAGTTGGGGGCCATGGAAAAAACACTTAACGAGTAACGGAACGAGGCACCGAAAGGCATGTGAAGACAAAAACGGTTTTGTCTTTGTGAGTCAGACTGGTAATGGGCAGCACAACTATAGCCGTGGGACCTAAAATAAAAAGTTATGTTCCGGTAACATGGCCAAAAAAAGGGCCAGTAGGCAGGATTTTTTTTTAAATCACTTTTTTTTTTGTAAGAAAAGTTAAGTTTAGTGATAAACGCCAAAAATGTCATAAATCTTTCTAAAATGTCTAAAAAAAATTTGGGTCGTTCCCAAAAACGGAGGGTCGGTCGGGATATGGGAACACAACTTTTTATATTGAGGCCTTATTATAAAGTCATGTCAAAAGCAAATTTACTGCACCTCACAAGAAAATGACATTTGCCCCTCCCAAATAGAATCACTCACATGCTCGTTGTCATGTTCAGTTAGGAATACTTCTCGTTGTGCCTGATTTCAACTAACGCTGTTATTGCTATAAAGTGGTGACTTTTATTTGCTTTGCACCTCCCTTCCCGCCCAGGGTAGGGGTCAACATTTCTAGCATTTCTAGAGCCCCCCCCCCTCCCCGTTCTCCCAAATCCACCTGCAGTCTTTGAGAAAACGTTTTCATCCCCCAGGACCTGGTCCTGTACATTCTCAATGTTGCAGGACCGGCTACATTACTGAAAGACTGGATAGCCATATATATGACAATTTATGCATTTTAAGTATAGAATGGTATTGTCCACTTGAAATACATTATATTTGTATCATTTATGGCCAAATCAGAACAGTTTTACAGGGTATATTAATATATTTGACAAACGTATTTCAGCTGTAGAAATCCAACTAAATTCTTTTAGTTCTGAAAATCACAACATGTGACTGGGCATTCAGTCCTGCTACACTTGTCAATCTGCTGGACAGGTGGCATTTTAGGTGGACATGGCCACTGTTCTGCATGTTTTCGCAAAGAATGCACCTGTTGTTAAATATGACACCATGTAGGCCGACAGACGTCCTGCGTCCATACAGGTAAGACAACCCTACACATGCGCTACTAATTAGTATGACGTCATGACGTCTTATTACGTCATGGTGACGTCAGTCATTATGTCATAACTGCGTCTAGATACCGCTCACAGAGGCTCAGCTACAGTCCTAATGCTGTATTATTTAACAGTGGCACAAAATGTGTCAATACATTATCAGGTACATTCTACAGAATAGGATTTGGCTCAGAAACAAGTGGAAATCCTGTTTCTAATTGAAAGAAGAAAACGTTTTGAAGTGGTGCCTGATGGGCTGTTAGGGGCAGCATCTCCATAACCATTTAAGGACGGCATGGCACTAAAAAACAACATTTGTTGTCATGATGCACCACTGCATTCTACATGATACATCATGCCCTGGCGAGTAACTCGCCGATGTTGTGTTGGTACATCATGCCAATCCTGCGGAAGTGTAGCAACCATGTAGAGTTGGCTTGATATGTCACTGACCAGGGCTGCATTCATGCATCATGCGTTTAAGGGCATGATGCATGAATGCACTATGCAGCCCTTAAAGGGTTGGAGTATCACTGGACAGGTGTAAGAGGGCAGGTGCTACAGGTGAGAGGGGAGCCACGTGGGGGGGGGGGGTGCCTGGATGTAGTGGACGTCATTAGTCCTTTAAGGACAACATGATGCCTTATACCTTTAAAGCAGCATGCTGCTTTACATCTCCACCGCCCTATTTATAGGGCTGAGTACACCACCCACCTCTACTGGACGGGTACTGAGATTTGCGCCTTTTACCCTTTAAGGACCGCGTTCGTTAAGGCTAAAAAAACAGGCGTTTTCGGTCACCTGACCCTACGTAACTGCTGAGTAGCAAGACAGGGCCAACCCTAATTTTCTATGTCCAAAGATTGACGTCTTTAAATGTACTTTTATATATTTTTATATACATGTCCATGTCGGCGCATATATACAAAGTTTGGTCGTCTTCTTCTCCCCGCATACTTGCAGCATTAAGATAATACTTGCCAATACTGATCAGTGTCATGTCAGAAACCTCCTTGTTTATTACCATGTAGTCAACAAAAACAAACAGAAACAATGTAAAAACTAAATAACAACTTTGGTGCACAACTCGTGAATTATACAGTACAGAATGGGCGGAAAGAACGGAACATACAAGTAGTGGTTTTCACTAGTTCAAGTCAAAACGTGTACTTTAACATGAAACACAGTCAACATGTTATTAATCAACAAACAGCAATAAACATTATTTCACATAACTTCTCTTCACATAAACATGTATTTAACCCATTGGTGCGAGCATCGAGACACCGTACCCATTTGTAGGGTACACAATCATTTACTATAAGGGAGTGCTCCTTTTTTTTCAACAGGGGCGGGGAGGGGGGGGGGTGGTGAGATTTCGCGGGGAGCGCACAATTTTTTTTCACCCCCACCCCCTAGAGGGGTCGAAATTTTTACCCCCTCCCCGGGCAGGCCGAAAATCGCGCGCATTCGCGCCCCTTTGTAGCATCGTAACGTGCAGGCTTTTTCCCTTAAAACAGGTTGAATTTTTTTCACCCCCCCAAGAGGGATCTAAATTTTTTACCCCCCCCCCGGTGAAGGGGTCCACATTTTTTACCACCCCCCCAAATCCACCACCCCCCCTGTTTTTAAAAATGAGCACTCCCTCAGCGGTTTATGACTGCACTGTCAGAATAGTTATGTTTCTATAACAGGTCATTTCATGAAACTTCCCTTGTTTTCTCAATTCTGTAATAATCCTTTTTTCCTTATGAACTTATTATCTAAAAAGCACCGGAGTCGGAGACAAAATCACTCAGAGCAAGCAGAATAGCACTTTAATACTCGCGTCTTTAAATGCACATGTCAACGATGGGGTCAGCAAAAAATGTTCACCCTAGTCCTTTAACCCTTTAAGTGCACTATGCCCATCGTAACTTCAAACCAGTATCAATTTTATGCATAATGGGATGCCGAGAAGTTCAGATATATGTTGGTTTAAGGGTGAAGACAAGATGCTGTCCTTAACTGTTTAAGGGCGGCATGATACTTTAACGCATCATGCCCTTGGTCGGCATGATGCATGAATGCAGCCCTGGTGAGTAACTCGCCAGTGCTGCATTGGTGCATCTTGCCGACTCTATGGGGTTGAGACATTCCCGGAAGGTCGGCATAATGCACCAATGCAGCACCTGCGAGTTACTTGCCAGGGCTGCATTGGTGCATCATGACGACAAATGTCATCTTTTAGCGACATGCAGTCCTTAAAGGGTTAACACTTTACCTGGGAGTATTCCAGCAAGGGCCTGGACATACCCCCCCCCCCCCCACACACCTACAGACCCCCCCCCCCCCCCCACACCGACAGACCCCCTGCTGACGACTCCAGGCACCGAGGAATGTAACACCGTGTATGTGTCATTTTACAGAGATGCCACTCAGTCGTTGAGAAAAAGTAGGAAATCTTATAACTTCGGTCAATTTCATGAAGGAAATTAACATAATTCAATACCGATTCAAATTCCAGCCAAAAAGTAGGAATTCCTGCAAAAGTAGGAAAAGTGGCATCTTTGCATTTATAACGTATACCACATTGTACACACAAGGTACACACACACTGTCACAGCTTCAAGCACCTGTTATTGTCAGGGATGCCAAGTTACTCATCCCCAAAATCGTATTTGTTACGATTTTTAGGCTCCAAAATCGTAACCATTTTTGCTTGAATTCCTAACAAAAATCGTATCAATAGTATGTCCTTAAGAATGATCCTATACATACAATGTATGTGATTTTTTCATGCTCCATATACAATGTGATGTGATGTGCCTACTCATACTCATTGAAACAGACTAGTTTGTTGGCAGGGGTGTGGTCAAAAGAAGGGGGTCAAAGGGGTTTCTTCCCATATCTCTTTCTCCTACTCCTTTCTCTACCCCTTGGTCCAGTGTGAAGGGAAATTCCCAGATTCCTAAAACTCGTAATTTGCCATCAGAAATCGTAATGGTCGTAATTGGGGTCAAAAATCGTAAAATTACGAAAAAAATCGTAACACTTGGCATCCCTGTATTGTGGATGATTAGGAAAAGGGGAGTAAACATGCATTCATCCTTTTCCTTTTTTTGGTTAGTTACAGAAAATACAACTTTTTAAAGGCAAGTCGACAATTCTTGCGTTCGCTATGTTTCTTTTCAGCACACTCGGTAGGGGCAAGAACCCCGATCACATATTACCAGCAGAGGGAGAGATTTGGTGGGAAATAATGTAGGTCAACTCCTACTTAACGGTGAACCCCTACTTAAAGGCTACTTAACTGTCAAACCCTACTTAACTGTCAGAACCAACTGTAAGGGTGAATGATCCCGGTTATATATAATACTAAGCCTATATGGGAATGCAACAGAGACGATATAACAAACTAAAGTTTAAGTATCTAGCCTATTTGAGTAGCCTAAATAAACATTTAAATAATTAATATGAATCAAATGTGACATTCACTTGTATTTAAGTTAACTATGATAACCTATCACAAAAACAACACCATATTCCTTCAATATCCCACATCAGTATCACAAACCACGACTCTATGGATTTACATGTATCATCATATTAATGTGTGTGTACTATTTACAACATTAACCCTCGCAGGGCTGATTAGCGCTTCAATGCGTTATACCATTTGTCGGCATGATACATGAATGCAGCCCTGGTGAGTCGACTAGTTGGTTTGATGCACCAAAGCAGCGCTAGTGCATCATAATAATACATGTTTTAAGGCGAAGGGTCGTCCTTAAAGGGTTAATGAATGCCTGACTCAGGCTGTCCTTCACTCTTTTGGCAACACCAAAAAAAAAAGGATTGTCAATGGATTTTGTCAGTGGAAAAGTGCAGTGAGCGACAATTCTTTTTTTTTTACCCAGCCTCCAACAAAAGTTCTTATTGGACCGCTAACATAAAAATGTATTGGTTGATCTGGGGTAATTACTGGCAGAAAATTTTGAAAACAAAAAAAGGATTTCTAATTTTGTACAAAATGATATCCATTTCCAAAAATAAGGTGCGCAAAATCCATTGACTAACTTTTTTGGGGGATCTGGCCTTAGGGGCCGCATAGTGCATTCATACATCATGCCCTTGGTCACCGTGATGCATGATGCATGAATGCAGCACTGGCAAGTTACTCCCGGGGACTGCATTGCATCATGGCGAGAAACGTTACATTTTTAACGCCATGTGCCATCCATAGCGAGTTAGTGGCCGTCCCTCAGGGCCAGTAGCTGCGTCTCAGGGCGAGCTCCATGTCGGCGTGGTCCAGGGCGGACCTGTAGGGGCGCAGCTGGGGCGGCATGTCAAACGCTGAGTTCAAGTCGTAGGTGGCGGGGGCGGCACGGGGACGCAGGCTGGTGGAGCCATGGGGCGGCCGTGCACTGAGGACCACCACCGGTACGTCCCGCCCCGAGTGTTTAGATAAAGTAGGCAGCTCCCGCCCGGCGGTGGAGTGTTTAGATAGGGTGGTGGACTGAGGGGTGCGGGGCGTCCTGTGGTCACTGCAGTCAGTCCTGTGTGAGACCACCCTCGGCCGTCCCCCCGGGTCACTCACCAGGCTGTAGGTCTGCTGTCGGGGGGTGGGGGACACAGCCGCCGGGTGCCGGGGCTGGACGGAGCTGGGTTTGTGGTAGAACCGGTCCTGGTCGTACAACTCGTCCCCACATGACGTCTGGGACCAGGAACTCCCCGACGACCGCTCGGCGTATTCTCTACGCTTTAAAGCCGGGCGGCGGTCCAGGTCTTGGGTTGAGGACGGAGGGTGCTGAGGGGTACGGCCGACAAACTGTATGGGGATGACTCTGATACTGGGTGAGCGGGTCCGTGTGGGGGCGACGGGAGGCTTGGCTGCCACTGGAGGGGGCTCCTTTACCTTACGCTGTGTGCTGTACTGTGTGGTGACCTCACTCTCCTGTAGGCGGCGCTGCATGATGACGTCCGTGTCGGCCGGCCGGCGGGTTACCCGGAGCTGCGGCTCTCCCCCTGCTGTGCCGACCCCCGGTTTGTACTGCGGCTCTCCCCCCGTGGCCGGTTTATACAAGCCTCGCTTCCATTCACTATCCTCGTCCAGACTCTGCTGCTTCCGGGGGTACAGCGTCAGTTTGATGTGGCCCTCGTCCTGCCACGCCGGCACGTCCTCGCTCGCTGCCTTCCTGGGTGGGGGCCGCGTAGGGCGCTCGGGGATGGTGGTGTGGATGACGGCCCGGGGTAAGGACGGCCGGCCCGGTTTGGTACCCGCACCCTTCAGGGGCCCGTCTGAGTGGACGGGGATCACCAGCGGGTTCTCCCGTCTAGTGGGCGTCTGTTCTAGCGGTTTGGTCTGGGACGACACCTGCACCTCTGACACATGCTGAATAAGGTCCCTGACCGGGGTCACCAAAGTACCCTCTCTAACGGGGGCGGTGACCAGAGCGGGGGCTGTCACCAGGTCCCTCAGGGGGGCGGTCCCATTGTGGTATTCCTCCTCCATGAGTCGCCGTGCGAGGGCCTCGTCCCCTTCACACTCGGCCGCCATGTTGACGGCGGGGCGACACGGCGACCCGTTAAACCCGTTTATCCCGTTATACCCCTCCTCAGCCGCCAGCTTCCAGGCCAGCGCCTCGTCCGCCTCCTGCTCCCGGGTGCGGCGTATGGTCCAGGCGTCAAACTCCGGGTTCTCCATGTTGGGTTGTTCTACGATAGCGTCGTAGTGACCGTTGTACAGGTAGGCGAGAATCACGCTGCCCTTCTCCCCGTTACTCGTCGTTACCTCAAACGGACAGATGTGTTGGATGTCGATGTCCCCCTTGTCCCCTCCTTGTATAACCGCGATGTTGACACTGAATATATTAGCGAGGGCTACAATGGCCGCCTGTCCCGGCCACACGCCCAGTTCGGCCGTCTCGCTGATCTCCTGCTCGCTGTCCAGCAGTCCCCAGTCTAACAGCTCGTCCTTGTTCTCGCGCATCCACTTAACGGCCGCCTGACGCAGGATCGGGTGGTACTTCTGCTGGTCAAACTTGAGCTGCCACGCCACCGCCCGGAACAGGCAGTTACCGTCCCCGGCCACCCGGTACCGGTGCAGCCCCAGCACCGACAGGGCTCGGTCCTGGTTGATGCGGGCCAGCTCAGGGTCATTAGGTGCACTGGCCGCATTGGTGGGAGGATTACCAGAGGAGGTTGTAGGGTTGGGGTGGTGGTGGTGGTGGTAGTGGTGGTGGATACTCTGGAAACAAAAGAGCGGAACAATCCCATTAGAAACTTACGTGCTCTCAAAAAAAAGGTTTGGTGGATGGCTCAGTGAGTTGTGAGTATGGAGTAAAAACTTTTAATTTGTTTATAAAGTACTGAAAAGCTAATGCCTTCATGGTTGGAAACAAAAAATAAGCGAAAAGGATTTGCAGGTTTTTCAGACTCAGGCCAAATGTTATAGCTGGTTTCTTAAGTTGTACACAGGGATTCAAATGGGATTGTTCCTCTCAGATATTCCAATACAACCCCCCTTAACAAAGCTGACGACACACAGTGAGAATGGTACATTCACACAAACACCACAAATACACAACACACAGAGTGGGACACTGCCGGGACTTTGTAAGGGTGAACCTGGGGTGAACCCCGGGGGCAGGTCACTAAGAGGGACTCCTTTCACCTAAACATAGGACAGAAATAGCAAGTGGGGACAGGCTGAACGAGTGCATTAAATTTAAGGACAATAATCAAAGCCCAACGTGAACCAATCAGTGGTTAAAGGTGAATATGGACACACACATACACACTGGGACAATACCTAGTGAGGGCATCACTCTGAAGTCATATCTTAGACAGGGAATCACAATTGTTAAATATTCAAGTATTTGGTTTAAAACATGAAAACGGATTAATTATCAATCATTGAAAGGTTATTCATTTTAGCTGTCACTTTGGAATTAATATTCAAGATGAAAGAAGTTTATTTTTTATAGTTTGAGCCAATCATCTAGCCTAGTATTAAAATAGCGCCCCTATTTATTTAGATATATTTTACTTATACTATTTCTATAACTACAGGCTACCGCAGACGGGCCCGATCCAATCGGCAGACTCGATCGGCCGATCGAGTCGGGCCATATCAAACATGTTTGATCGTCCCGACTCGATCGGGAGGACGTCCCCGCAGACCCACCCGATCTGCCTGGTTACCGATCGAGTCGGGCCCGTCTGCGGTAGCCTTAAACCACAACACCAATGTGACGGTAAAGAAGCCGGTCCTACCTCAGGGTCCATGGTGGTCAGGTTGGACGGTCCTGGGGCGTCTTCGGTCACCGACCCCGTGTTTTCGGTGGAGAACCTCAGGAGGCCCTCCAGGTTACGGGGGTACCTCCGCCCCCCGTCCCCCCCGGAACCCCCCTCTGACGACGACGACGACGAACTGGCCATCTCGTGCTGTAGACTTAATTAAGTCTTTAATTAATTAAAGTCAGGTAAATAATAATGATGATGACACCGTTTCACGATGGTGTTCATCAAGTGTCCATCTGCTACGGGAATGATCAAAGTGTGTATTGAGTAAACTCAATATTTAAATAAATCAACGCTAATCCCAAGTCTATGTTAAGTCTTGTGTGCACCAGTTTTTGGACACATTTGACAGCTCAGCTTTTTCTAGTGTTGATTCCAGTCCGCTCCGAATTCTGTTCCTCAACCTAAGTGTGCTCTGTCAACCACGCAACACGTTTATATACGCAGCTGGTTAAGAGTATGAGTCGTCTGGCTGGTGACTAAAAATCACAGTCATGGTCACGAAAATATAAATGCCTCGTGCATGTCTTGGTCCCCAATCACGACATGACAATCTGAGTGACTTGGGTTTCTGAAGTGGTTCCCATGTGTTGACGAGCTGTCTCAAAATGGTGATGTCTCTCCCCTTCCGCGTCCGATCTTTGAGGCTTATACAGCGTTTCTACCCAACCTTAATGGTTCTTTGGTGGAGTAAATATACCTCGGCATTCTTGGCTTTGTGCCAATGCGTCATATGACGTACTACATCGGTGATTCAGCGTTTACAAGGGGCCTAGAACACAATCCACATCACTCTCGTCTCGTCTGGAAAAGTCGCACCCAGAATGTAGGTCAAATGGTGATAGTATCGAGGGATGCTGCAAAATGCTGACCGGCCAATAACTTTATAACGAAGCAATTATTTGTTTCAACACACATGTTTCCTTAACCAATGAGTAATGTTTTAAGATTCGTATTCTTCTTCTATCAAAATAATGGAAAAACACATAATACATTTTACGCCAACACAAATCGTATCGCACTTTCGCGACCTTGACCTTGCTGAACGTCAGTGGAAAAGCCGACAAACTAAACATCAAGTGCAAAAACGCACAAGCACATAATATACAATGGGTACCGTACATGCAAAGGTATGACATTGTTGTCTATTATCAATATGGATGTATAGTTTATGCTAGTTATGTGTGTTATGGCTCCTGGAGAGTCGGGAATGGCTGCTGAGTGAGCGATAATAGATGAAGGACAGCCCCTGCCAAGCATGAAAGCGCAACATGAAAACAGCTTTGGTCTAACACACAGTCACAGACACATGCAGACAGTGAAGAAGGCCCTCATTCCACCTGCCCTGTCAAATACTGATGATAAAATAAGTCAAATCATTGATCGAGTGCTGCACAGTGCATTGATTCAATATAAAAGGGTTTATCGTTTTAATAGCGCCATACCAGGGGTGGGCATATCCGAAAACCCTGGAGCCAATACAGGACTGGTTGTAGCCAAGACAAGTATTGGAAGGATGTGCAAAGAAATTGCCTCCCCATGGGCATTTTTCAAGCGCAGCAAGGGCTGTGCCCCATAACACCCTCCTACCCCCACATGATTAAGTAAGTCTATACTTAAAATGGTGTGTTCTGGTGCATTTTGACACTAGATATAGTATTGCTCCATTCTGAAATTTTCCTCTTCTTATTGGGACTGGAACATTGTTTATGGAGGGAAATGGTTTGGACATTTTTGAAAATCTTTACCTAAAATGTTACATTCTGATGCATTTTGGCCCATAATACTTTGGCTCATATCTATATTCATCCTCTACTATTGGAGGGGGGGGGGGGGGTGGAAATTACTTTAGGAGGGACAGACCAATGAAAAAAACTTTGACAGATGGGTTTCACTTCACTATTGAAAATAGACCTGGCAAGGGTTTTTCATCAAAATGCCTGGATCTCAAGAAAACAATCACAATGTCAATGAGAGGAATTGTTCCTCATTTGAATGTATCATATTTGTTGAAAATCACCAAGTGAATAAATACGTTATAAACTCAAAAAAATGAACATGCTCTTTCAGATTAAAATTGGATTTTTTTTTTAAATATTGAAGTCAAATAATGTATTTTTAGTGCAATTTGAAAATGTATCATAACTTTGGTTCTAGTTGGACGATTTGCAAAATTCTTTCAGTTTTGGAAAGCTTGGGCTAAGATGGGTATTGTCGCCAATTTCAAGGCTAGTGTCGCCACTTTTTGGTGACATGGCGACAGCTGCCCATCCCTGCATACTCCCATAGGCATATCAGTCACTTTTTAAATGATTTTGTAGCGTGCCTGGAGAGTGCACTGCCTTGTTGGATTGCTTCCAACCATACATCGACAGTACCGAGGTACGCTATTCGGTTGGGCTGCCGCTCATAGGCTAGATTTTATATTTTGGCAGCGAAAAACGCCATTTGCGACTCTCTGCTGTCGCACCGTTCTAGCAGCTACAAATGAGACTTATTTGCCTAGGTAAAACTGCTTTAACATGTACCTTAAACATTATTCTCGGGTTCTGTTGAATATTTGTGGTTCCCTTTACTTTGCTAATTAAGAAATATTGAGATTCAAAATACGGCTTAGCCCTCTCCCTGCCAAACTTTGATTTATGCCGCCATGACACTTTAGTCACGTGATCTCTGTTGAATTCTGCAATCTAGTTGGCTGATATTGGCCGAAACACAAGGTGGAGCAACCAAAATAGAACCGGTGCTTCCCTCTGTGAGAGTATTTTGACCTGATATTATGGCAATGGCCTCCAGTCCAACCATACAGCGTACCTCGGTACTGTCGATGTATGGTTGGAAGCAATCCAACAAGCACTGCCTGCCTCTGAAGTCTGGTAGCTCAAGTCGCTACCGTAGCAGAGCGGTGGAGAAGCAGCTAGCCCTGTGGTGTAGCGATTAGCATTATCAACTCAGAGCGGCGCGACCGGGGTTTGATTCCCTGTGGGGCTAGGCTATTTTCCGCTGCCTGTTACAATTTTATAAGAAAAACTCTCGTCTCAGTACCCAGGCCTGTCCCTCTCACACCATGTCTATGTGATGTCGGAGGTTAGAGAACCCTTGCTTCGGTAAATGTGTAGGAGCGGGATTTCTATCTTTTGGCTCATCTCATAGATTCGATCATCCTGGATACGATCATCCGAGGTAGGCCTTCGGCCTACCTTCTTACTTGTGAAAAACTGAAACTTGAGTAAGTCTCACCTGCATAGTCAGTGGGACGTTAAACTACACAAACAATCAAAAGTACCCGGTAGTGATTCAGTGCTATTACTCTTAGCCTACCAGTCCTAGGGACAGGGAACATACTGGATATTCTATGCTAGGGAGTGTTCATCAATTATGCCTAAAGGTTGGTCACTACCCGGTAATAGCGGTATGTGTTGAATTTAAACCCATTGCACAGGTATGCGCAGGTACCGGTAGGTTAAATGAATTGCCATCAGAATAGACTCATATTATACCGGTACCTGTAACAGGTATGCAGATACATAGGCCTTGCCTATAGTATACATATGGCCTAAAAGAAAGAAGAAATTGTGTTCCGGTATACCAACGGACCCTCCGTTTTTGGGGCCGACCCAAATTTTTTTAAGACATTTTTGTAATTTTTTGTTATTTTTAGGACATTTTTGGTGTATTTACCACTAAAATTCACTTCTTTTTGTTCAGATTTTGTTGTTGTTAACCCCCCTCCCCCCCAAAAAAAACCCAGACCTACCAACGCTCTTTTTTTTTGGGGCCATGTTACCGGAACACAACTTTTTTTTCTGGCCTATTACCTTAACCTAGAGTCAATGAAATTCTACAAAATGGAACATTTTAGAGCATGTTGAATATCTGACATATTTACTTTTGGTACGTTACAAGTGAAGTTTCTTGACATTTCCTTCGATTTGGTAGGTCCTTTCTACACAGTTATTTGTGAACAAATAAAACACATTAGAAAATACTGGGTAGGCCTACCGGGTACTACAAAACAGTTTTTGCCTGATTTTTTAAAATTTCAAAGCATCAAAAGAGATTATGTGCGGGACCACCTAGCAAAATTACTTAGCAAATGATCTAAACAATCTTTTGAGAAAGTTTTTAAAAAATCTATGGACTTTGAAGAATATTACGATATTGTAGGAAAATGAATCATCCTCAAACCATCACATTTTCTCATAGAGGAATATATTTTTAGACAATTTTTTCCCCCCATTATCAAAAGGACAAAATATACAATTCCTCATCATATGCACCTATCTATGGCCTTTCTTTTCACCAAAGGGAAAGGAATTTACTGTAAGATAAGCACTCTTAAATTGAATACAAAATAAATTTCAATACCCTTCAGGGAGTGCCACAGCGGAAGAAAATGGCTGAAGGTGACGGTGAAGAGAAAGAGATCCGCCTGGCCTCTGTACCGGTAAGTAGCTTTACTTAGTTCAGTTAACCATGGGACTGAGGCTCATTGTTCTTCACAGGACGAAACTGGATCTCGCTTTGTACATTATTCTCCACCATGAATACCGGTAAAATATGATGATGTCATCAAAATAGCTATGAAACCAATCTTTAAATCTATTTTGTATGAAGTAGGGGTAATCAATAACCACATGAAATAGATACTGAGCTTCCTTGAAACGGGTCAGGGCCTCCTCTCCTTTACTCAGGGGCACTTAGGGCGTATAGCACTTTGCTATTTAAAACTCACTCGTGAAGAAGAAACTGTCAGCTTTAATACTGGACAGCTCTGTCTATGTCAAGTTCAAGTTCAAGTTCAAGTATCTTTTATTGGTAACCGTTCATAAAATGTTTTTCGGGTACAAACGCTAAGTATCTATCCAGCTTCTGCTCTCTCCAGCTTCTGATTTAAAAAAAATAAGTATTACGGTTCTATAAGAATTGGATGATACTATACAAACAAATTTGGACCCCTTGACCAGGGGGGGGGGGGATTTAGACACCTCTTGGGGGAGGGGGGTAAAAAAAATTCAACATGTTTTAAGGGAAAAAGGCCGCGCGTTACTATGCTACAAAGGGGCCTTTTCAGCCTTTTCAGCCTGCCCGCAGGGGGGGGGGGGTATGTTTAGTAGTGACCTAACAGTCTTTTTTTAATGGCGACAACCAGTCTTGATGCATTATCTGCAGTAAATGTTTACTAAGTTAAAGCTGCTATACCAGTTAGCACACTGAACCCTACTTTTCCTTCATTTGTATCTCAGATCATTGTATAACCCTTCCACTCTTATAATCTGCCATTTCTTTTGGCAAGATTTTCTATATATGTGTAATACAAGACTCCAATGAGGTCATCCATGTTTAGTTCCGCAGCCAACCACCAGGTGGCCACTGACTGTGACTAGTGGATGAAGCTGCACCATGTGCTATGAGTTTCTATGATCTGGAGATGTCAACAGTTCTGCATATTTGGCTTATTCTAACAATATTAAGTGTTACTCAATATTTGTAATGTGCTTTCTAAACAATGTGATACTTGGAGAGGAAACAAACACAAAATAAGCTTTCCAGAGTAACGAATAACTTGTATATGTTTCTACAGTACAGTGGCCCTGTTAACAGTGTTAAGCTGCTATTACTGCCCTGCCATCCAGCGGTATAGGGCATGAACTAGCCCTGGTGGACTTCCCCATGCCAACCATTAGGTGAGTTCGGGGAGGGCCAAAATAATTACTTTGGTGATTACGAGAACCAGCGTGCCCGTACCTTCCGGTAGACCCTCACAAAGACCCAGCTTCAGCAGCTGAAGCTGGGTCTTTGCAGAAGTCTACCGGAAGGTACGGGCACGCTGGTCCTGGTAATCACCAAAGTAATTATTTTGGCCCTCCCCGAACTCACCTACTAATAATATGCTGGTGGGCTTTGATTATTAAGTGTTGAAAAGGGACATCAGGTGGCAGCACTGTAGAAAACTGGTATCTCGTTTACCTGGACTACTTGAAGCCCCATCTAGTGTAACACAAATCGCAGGTCCTCATTAAACTTGATTAGTACTAGCGTAGATAATGACACACTGTAAAGTAGCCACACGGCCGTGACCACTCTTACCAACAACCAACAACGCACGCTGATGATGAAAACAAAAACAACAAATCACATGTACCACAACTACGTATTATATTGTAAAGTGTTTAATAATAACCTGGAAGTTTGTATTCATCGTAGAAACTGTGTACATCCATATCAATGTTTAATACCAAGCGTGGCACAGCAGTACGGTCTGTTGGTGTTTACAGTTTGTGCCACCAGGGGGCACCACGGCAAATAGAAGCTCACAGTCTGCAGCAGTGTAGTCCCTGCGTGCTTCAAATCTCCAACTTAGGCCTTCACTCTCCATCAGATGTTTGATACTGACTAGATGCGAGTGGGGGCCATTGTCCACTGGTGGAGTGAGGGAGAGCTAAAGTGCACAGAGAATCGGATGGAGACATCTATCATTAACATCCCGCGATAGACTGAGAAGCACACTGTGCCTCTACGTGGGGTAAAATTCGACACGTGCGACACAGCGACACAGCCCTTTTAAAATCCGACACGGGCGACACGGCACTTTTAAAAATCGACGGACACAGGCATTTTTATAAGGGCTGAGTATATTCTATATATATATAAATCGACACAGCGACACGACCCCCTGGCTAAAAAGTCGGCACAGCGACACGGCCAATTCTGTGGGGACCCATGTAGAGGCACCACACTGAGACCCGCTCAGCCATTACCGTGCTCCATCACTGGTAATGGGGAACAGACCGAGCCCACATCTGTCTCTGTGCCCTGGCTTAGTCACCTAGGGTAATCGCTGTTCCCATCATACCTAGCAATCCAGATGTATATGTAAGATGAGAATGGCAGGCAAAGTTTTGTGGTCGAGTGGTTATGACGGTCGATCTGGATGCGGGAGGTCCCAGGTTCAAACCCTGGTGAAACCCATTTTCACTGGACCACTACACTGGCCACCATTACCACTGTGGTCCATTAGGCCTAATAAAAAAAAAGGTTGTAATCCGGCATCCCGACCGACCCTCCGTTTTTGGGGCCGACCCTAATTTTTTTTTGGACATTTTTGTAATTTTTTTGTTATTTTTAGGACATTTTTGGTGTCTTTACTCCAAAAATTCGCCTTTTCACCCCCCAAAAAGTGTAAGAATTTTTTTTTTAATCCGACCTGCCGACCCTCTTTTTTTTTTGACCATGTTACCATGTGACAACTTTTTTTTAGGCCTTACTGTCTCGATATAATTGGTGAACAATTTCAGGGACTAGAACATTTGGTAATCAACTTACCTACGGGGTAGTGTATATTCCATGATTGATACACTCCCAAACTGTCTCCATGACGCACCAATGCAGTGTAATACAGAGTTGCTCAACGCCAATGCATTGATGAATCATGACAACCGAAATTGATATACACTCTCAAAGGATCGGCATGATGCACCAATGCAGTGCCAGAAAGACAGTCACCTTCATAGCATTGGTGCATCATGACAACTAAAGGATTAAATTCCTCATGTCATTTCAGGGCTCGACAAACCGCTGTGTATAGTGCCCGTGACACAGAAAAAATCCACTGGACACTGAAATTTGGAAGTTGTGCCCAGTGGGCACAACTGAAACTGCAAACTCTGGACAATTTTTCCAGTGCAAATTCACCAAGCAAAGAATGAGTGTTATACACAGTTGGAAAGCTTCTATTATTAGGATTCTAAATATGCAAGTCAATATCTCAATACAAGATCTTGATTAAAATTATCCCATTATCAAAGAAAAAGTATATATCTAAATTTTCATCGCCCAGTCGGGCACAGATTCCATCAACTGGACACAACATATTTTTGTCTCTGTGCCCAGTGGACACACATGTGCAGAACGATTTGTCGAGCCCTGCATTTGAGGGTCCGCGGGGAAAAGAGCCACATTGAATCCAGCTCAATCATAAACAATAATTTCGTATTTATTTACCCTAACAATACAATTTTACATCTCTAGTTGGTCTTGAGCTTGCTACAGCACCACACACAGCAGTACCTAAGTAGACAGATACCGTTATAGCCACAGTACACACAGTCAGTATAAATCCAGCCACATCCAGGCACCGAGACTGGTACCAGGGCAGGTGCAGGCTTCTAGTACCTAGTGCATCTCGCTGCAGCCACATCCAGGCACCTATTGTGTCTCCGTGCAGCCACATCCAGGCATGTAGTGCGCCTCCCTGCAGCCACATCCAGGCACCTCGTGCGCCTCCCTGCAGCCACATCCAGGCACCTCGTGCGTCTCACTGCAGCCACATCCAGGCACCTAGTCTGTCTTCCTACAGCCACATCCAGGCACCTAGTGCGCCTCCCTGCAGCCACATCCAGGCACCTAGTGCACCTCCCTGCAGCCACATCCAGGCACCTAGAGCGTCTCATTGCAGCCGCATCCAGGCACCTAGCGGGTCTCATTGCAGCCGCATCCAGGCACCTAGCGCGTCTCATTGCAGCCGCATCCAGGCACCTAGTGCGCCTCCCTGCAGCCACATCCAGGCACCTAGTGCGCCTCCCTGCAGCCACATCCAGGCACCTAGTGCATCTCCCTGCAGCCACATCCAGGCACCGAGTCTGTCTTCCTACAGCCACATCCAGGCACCTCGTGCGCCTCCCTGCAGCCACATCCAGGCACCTCGTGCGTCTCCCTGCAGCCACATCCAGGCACCTCGTGCGTCTCCCTGCAGCCACATCCAGGCACCTAGTGTGTCTCCCTGCAGCCACATCCAGGCACCTAGTGTGCCTCCCTGCGGCCACATCCAGGCACCTAGGGTGTCTCCCTGCAGCCACATCCAGGCACCAGAACTGGTACCAGGGCAGGTGCAGGCTTCTAGTACCTCGTGTGTCTCCCTGCAGCCACATCCAGGCACCTGGTGTGTCTCCCTGCAGCCACATCCAGGCACCCTGTGTGTCTCCCTGCGGCCACATCCAGGCACCTCGTGTGTCTCCCTGCAGCCACATCCAGGCACCTAGTGTGTCTCCCTGCAGCCACATCCAGGCACCTAGTGTGTCTCCCTGCAGCCACTTCCAGGCACCTAATGTGTCTCCCTGCAGCCACATCCAGGCACCTAATGTGTCTCCCTGCAGCCACATCTAGGCACCTAATGTGTCTCCCTGCAGCCACATCCAGGCACCTCGTGTGTCTCCCTGCTGCCACATCCAGGCACCTCGTGCGTCTCCCTGCAGCCACATCCAGGCACCTAGTGTCTCCCTGCAGCCACATCCAGGCACCTCGTGCGTCTCCCTGCAGCCACATCCAGGCACCTAGTGTCTCCCTGCAGCCACATCCAGGCACCTAGTGCGTCTCGCTGCAGCCACATCCAGGCACCTAGTGTGTCTCCCTGCAGCCACATCCAGGGACCGGGCCTGGTACCAGGGCAGGTTGAGGCCCCTGTACCTAGTTCACCTTTAGTTTAGTACTGCCCCTACAGCAGCATACAGTACAGCAGTACCTGAGTAGACAGACAGATAACGTGATAACCACAGTACACACCGTCAGTATGAATGCAGCCACATCCAGGCACCAGAACTGGTACCAGGGTAGGTGTAGCCCCCCAGAGGCCAGGTGGTCCCCTCCGTAGGTGAGCAGGTGCTGCACCCAGTAGACGGCCCTGTCCCGGGGCGTCTGGGGCCGGCTGCGGTACAGACGGGAGGCGTGCTGGATGCGGTCTGTGTACGCCCGGTCAGTCAGCACGCTTCTCATGGCGGCCACCAGGCGGGGTGCGGTCAGCTCGCTGAGTGGCACGTGCAGCCCGAACCCCTTCACCTCCATGCGCTTAGCGTTGTAGGGCTGGTCCCCAAAGAAGGGCACCCCGACCATGGGCACCCCGTGGTACAAGGCCTCAAACTGACCGTTATTACCGCAGTGCGTCACAAACAGACGCGTGTTAGCGTGCCCCAGCAGGTCGCTCTGCGGTAACCACGGCAACACGTGGATGTGAGCGGGGAGGTCGGTCAGGGCGGGTCCCGTGTACTTCCAGACGACGGTGAGGTGTGGGAACTTCCTAAAGGTGGTCAGCAGCGTCTGTATGACGTCATCAGGAAGCCCTAGCAACGGGAAAGAAAAACAAGGTATCACTAGAGTGCTTCAGTGATGTACTGTAAAACCCCGCCTATAAGACAGTTTTTATTTTCTATTAGTCGAATTTGTTTCTGTAGTTGAGGCTTCGGCTTATAGGTGGGGTTTTAATACATTAGAATAAAGAGAAAAGTAATTTTAAGGCTATTTTGTATAGGAATTTTTTTTTATTCAAGTTGGGGGTTCGTCTTATAGGTGGGGTCGACCTATAGGTGGGGTTTTACGGTATTAATGAAAAATATATGTTTAACTTCGGGGGTGGGGAGTAGCTCAGGCAGTAGAGTGTTGGACTCGGACATGGCGGGTCGCCCGATTGAATCTCACTAGCACCCTGCTGTGTCATGTTACAAACTCCCCCTGCTGTGGTTGACATACAGCATACCAAAGGCCTGTCCATCTGACACTATGCCTGTGTAGTGTTGGATGTAAAAGAACCATTGCCTCGGTAAAAGTGTGCTTTCTACCTTCACTCACCTCATAGATTCGATCAGCATCACCTCCCCCTTGGCACAGCCTACAATGGCGTTGTGTGCCTGCCCCTCCAGTAGGGGCTTCAAAATGTACTCTCTCTTTTTAATTTTATTACTCGTTTGGATGCAAATGTATTATTGTAATCTCATGTACAGCCATATAACTATGTACTTAGGGGTCAGAATTTTGCATCTTCATATTAACCCCCTGGGTATACAGGGAAGGTCAACTGAAGAAGATGATTGTACCTTCCCCAGGAAGGAATAAATCTCTTGAAACTTGACTTGCCTTTGAGTAGGGACCCGAAGGACACCACGATGAGGCCGTTAGATGCTGAGTCAGCGATGGCGGCGATGTGGTCGGGGAGGGGGGCGGCGGGGGCCGTGCTCAGACCCCCGATGTGTACGATGTTGGGGAGCAGGGTGCGTGCGTAGTCTAGTGCCACGTCGGTGTTGACGAGCCACAGTTTGGACCCCCGCTGCAGGCTATGCATGCTGAGGGGTTCCTTGTCTGGGGCGTGTTTCACGACGAGCGAGTCGCGACTCCCGGGCAGTAGCTGCAGCAGCCAGGTGCTGCCCACGTGCACCAACGTGTTCTGTACCTAAACAATAACAACACGCAGGTTTAATAAGGGGAAATAATAAAGTTGGAAATACCGGTATCCCGACCCACCAACGTGTTCGGTACACACAGGTTTAATAAGGGGAAATAATAAAGTTGGTTACCGGTAACACCCTATGTCGACATAGGGTCGACCCTGATATCTTTTAAACATTCTTTTTAAGGTTTCGAAATTTTTTCTTTTTATCCTTTTTTTGATAAAAAAATTCTTTTTGGCCATGTTATGGGAACACACATTTCTTTTAAGGCGAGTCAGATTACTGGTGTAGCTTATAGGATGGGCCCAAAGTCAAGGTGCAGCTAGTACGTGAATTAGGCTTACCGTATTAGACGTAATAAGCGCCCTCCCCCTAATAAGCGCCCCCCCCCCTTTTTCAGATTTTCCCCAGATTTTTCCAATGTGATCCTCCGATTTTGGTACTGATTTTCACACCTGTGTGTAATATAGAGCAGTTCACACCTGTACAGGTCTTAAGGCCAAGCCAAGTGTGAAGTCATAGGGGTGTGTAGAAGCCTTGTAGAGGCCACTGAGGACTGTATAGGACAGCCATGGGGGGCGCTTATTAGAATGAATATTTGAGGCTTATTTTTCCACTTAAAATAATTTTTTAAGTGCCCAGGGCGCTTATTACGTCGAATACGGTATATACAACAGTTTACAGTACACTATTTTCCTTGACAACAAATATTGGATATTAAAACTATTTTTACACTTAAGATGGCAATAAAAAACCACTCCTACCCTCTGCAAGAAGCCCATGTGGTCGGAGCTGGTGGTGAGCATGGCGGGGCTGAAGGAGGGCAGGTCGGGTATGCCGGCGAAGGAGGCGTGGAAGGCGGTGGTGAGGGAGATGTAGGGGAGATCCAGACGGTGCGGTATGATGTAGTTGTACAGCGTCAGCGGCATCCCGTCCACCTGGGGGGAAGCACAGCTCATGTTATTAACTCTGTATCAAACCTCTGAAGGCTATGTATGTCTAGGATGTATGTCCTTGTAACAAGGCGTATATATCTGATCCAGTCTTTGCGGAAACTTTTTCGCATGCAGGACAGTCGGTCCTGCAGCTGGCCAATTTTGCAGGACTGGATAGATTTCTGCAGGACCGGATACAAAAATCACAGTTTTGAATAATATTTCGAATAGATAATCGAAAATGATAACAAAGACTTGCTCTAATTTGCCTAGAATATTAGAGTGCACTCTAGAACTTATATCTAGATTTGGAAAGCCCTGCAACACCAGTCATTTTGCCTGACCAGAGCCATTTTAGACGGACATTGCCACTGTCCAGAAGGATTTGGCAAAGACTGCTGACCAAGGCTCGACCACGTGTCCTCTGAAGGCCACATATCACTTTAGTCAATGGATTTCACCTTTGAAAAAAATGGCGCGAGCAGGCGAAATTTTATTTTTTTTTAGGTGTTTTTTTTTGTCAATGGATTTTATTCATGGAAAAGTGAAGCGAGTCTCTGACAAAAGTTCTAAGGGAACCCACAGCAAAAAAGAATTGAATTGCTTGATCTATGGGAATCAGCAGAAAAAAAAATTGAAAAAAGAAAGAATAATTCTTAATTTTTGAAAAAATGAGGCGAGCGAAATCCATTGACAATTTTTAAAAAATCCTTTTTTTTAGGTGTCTGGCACACCAATGCAGCCCCGGCGGGTAACTCTTAAAATGATATAAAAAGTTATTAATAAATAAAATTCATCTTAATTCTGTAAAATATAAGTTGATAATCTTTTTCCAGAATTATTCTAAAATTCCAAAAATAAAGTGTGTGAACTCTATCAATTGAATCAAGTCAATCTCACCACGACGAGGTCTATATGCAGCTCTTCAAGTCGCTCCCACAGCTGTGTGTCGGTAAACAGCGCGTCCTTCTCAGCCACCCACACGGAGGACTGCATGTAGAGTACGGCGTACACCATGACCGTGTACTGGGGACGTAGCATCATGTCCATCATACGGACCTGCTGCTCAGGGCTGGGGTCGTGTTCTATGAAGCACGCCCGGTCAGGGGTGTAGTACGGGAGGATACCGACCCCCGCCCCCCTCAACTCCTGCACAGCCTGCAAATTTTTACAAACATTCATCTTTATTTCTGAGTTTATATGGTTCCAGTACATCAAGATATTAATCGCATTTGTGCTGTAGGTGCACTCCTGTATGATTATATCCCAGTATCAGGTATGCATTAATATTCCAGAAACTCAGAATAGAAAGGTTCCCCCCCTCCCACGCAAATTAGGTGTGTGGAGTATCTCTCGGGGAAATAGCCAATACAATGCAATTTTTACATTTTTCATGTACCCGGTAGCCCCTTTGTTTTTTTATTGGCTTGAGAACATTATAATTGAATAATCCATTTTGTACAATGTACGGTATATTACATGTACCAGGAGGGTGAAAGGAGAGATGGGGTCTAAAAAAAAAAGAATTTGTGTTCTGGTAACATGGCCAAAAATGAATAGGGCAGGTACATCGATTTTTTTTTTTTTTACACTATTTTTTAGTAAAAAAAAAGTAATTTTAGTTGTAAAATGTCATAAAATTCCTCAAATAAAACCCCCTCCCAAAAAAAAGATTTGAATTGGCCCCAGAAAAAAATTAGGGGTGGTCGGGAAACCAGAACACAACTTTAGTTTTTTTGGTCTGGTGAATACCAGAATCAATACTCTCAAAATGATCAGTACATATAATTTCACCAATTATTGCATAGATCACATCAAATTGTCCATACCTTGGTGCATGCCCCGTTGACGACGGCGTGCACGGTGTGTCCCCGCTCCACCAGGGGGCGACCGATCTGGGAGAAGTAGCGCACATGACTCAGCGACATGTTGGGTACCAGCAGAATGGTGGCAGTGTGGGTGCCAGGTACCAGATACAGGACGCACACCAACAGTCCCAGTACCAGCAGGGGGCGGGTAGGGAGGGTACACCACCCCATGGTCAGCTCTAGTCCACTCACACTAGCCGCAGATCGTGTAGGGGTTCAGTCTCAGGCCCCGACTCTATAATAATAAGAGTCTGGGCAAACTCATATTAAAAACTTGTTTCACTAACTTGCCCTCAGGAGTTGACCAATCAAATCCTGTACACCAATTCCTGTGCACAGCCTGACAGGAAGTAACAATCTAAATATAGCAGTTCCACCAGTCCCATTTGCAGCCCTTGTGGCGTAACAAGGTACTGGTTGAGCGAGTCTGGTAGGGGTTCAGTGCAGGGGACAGGGCACAGGTCCTGAGGTTGAGGTCAGGGGTCAGCGTCCATAGGGATGTCCAGTTAGAGAGACAAATAGCTCAGTATAGCAGCTTTTGATGAGGCTTTGCTGTGACCTTGGGAAACACTTGAAGGTCAACGTAGGTCACTGTCAGTAGCCTTGGTTCTTGGTCAATGTAGAAGTTGTAAACAGCCCCCAGCAGGTTTAGGAATGACCAGGTGCTATAGCGATGACTCGGGTTTCTCCGTGTGCGCGGCCATGTTAGTTCTGAGCTTGCAACTTATCGTGAGACTTAGGCAGTGACCACACTCACACACACCATAGCTTGGAAGTAACAAGCTAAGTTGCGAGAGCAGAACCGGAAGCGGAAACTACTGCCTGTGTCAGTGTACACACAGTGGTTGCGGGAACAAGTCCACACCAGTTAGAACGCTATACTGCCGTACTGAGTAGCACGTGCAGCATTATTAAACCTGCAGATCTTACTGCACGTCCAGTAACAGTCAGAGTGCAGTCGGGACAGGTACTCAGCCCTATATATAGGGGTGCTGGGGCTTTAAACCTGCAGATCTTACTGCACGTCCAGTAACAGTCAGAGTGGAGTCGGGACAGGTACTCAGCCCTATATATAGGGGTGCTGGAGCTTTAAACCCGCAGATCTTACTGCACGTCCAGTAACAGTCGGAGTGCAGTCGGGACAGGTACTCAGCCCTATATATAGGGGTGCTGGGGCTTTAAGCCTCCCCCACGTGTTGCTACACGTCAGTCTGTGTGTGTACACACTGGTCACCTCAGGTGCAGAATGTTACCACATCCCTCCCACCCTACAGGTGACTGCAGATGGGTCAATGACGACCTGGGCCGTTTTGGAGGCGACTTTTGACCTAAGGCAATAATAGAAACGACTTAGCGACTTTTTGGTCAAAAATGACCATAGAATAAAGGGTCCAAAAAAGCGACTTTGTGACCTGCACCCCTTAATTTCGGCGACTTTCCGACCTTAGGGGGGGACCCATCTGCACCCCCTACAGCGTTGTCAACATTGACACACACCCTAGTCTTGCACACTCCAAGCTCCCTCTGAGCTCCCTCTGGGCACTGGTGGCCCTGGTCAGTCCTCATGCTCTCTATACATGTCAGTATGTAGGCTGTTATCAGTGGTTATCGACACCCTTTCTGACCAGGTGACTGCCCATAAAGTTGATAAACAGCACACCAGTGGTAAAGTCCAGCAGGAGGCCGGGTGTGATTGCTTGTAGACTGGAGACTGGACACCTTCCCCACCAGCACAGGCTTAAACTGAGTAGCACGCTTATACTTGGAGTAGATGACTGTAAATAGGACAAGGTATGACAGAGCTAGACGCCCATCATCTTTCAACCCTAGATGGCCCTACTGTACCATGGGTTTGGTCATAGAGGGTAGCGCCATCTAGCTAGTAATATGTAAACTGGTTAGTCCACCATCATTTTTAGACTTCAGATGGTGCCAATAGTCTATGCCCAAATACATGGTACAGCAGGGGTATAAAGATGATGGGTGTCTAGCTGTGTCATACCTTGTGGTATATACAGTCATCTACTCCCAGTATAACTAGTATAACCCGCAATACCCACGGACACTAGCGTTGTGGGTACATGGTGTATAGGATACAAGGGTCAGAAAACCTTTGGGAAATCGGTACCATTTGCGAAGTGAAACTGCCTCGCATTCCCCTGGCTTTAATATATACTATACAAACCTAAAAATGAATGTGTGGTATCTTACATATGTATACTATAGTTGATTCATAAATTAAATTATGAATGGTGTTCCATTTCCTTACATTGCGCCACTTTGATGGAGGTAGTCTGTGTATAGACAGAAGATCTCCAACCCCTTGAAATTCACTATTGATTGGTCTAGACATTGCTATAATTACCTAGTTGTACATTTCACCTCATCCAAATAAGCTCTCAGTACCATAAACAGCCACTCATGGTCTGTCTTGATTGGGTGTTGAAATCTACATGATTGGTTGGAATAAGCACAATCAATAGAAAACTGACCCTTCTATCTGTAACTCTCAGACAGCCCTTGGCCCCATCTGAGAGTTGCAACCGTAGCTAAGTATAACCAGGCTGTTCAGTTTAAGCCTGTGCCCACCAGGGACCAGCCCCATGTCCCAGCTCCTGACCTTATAATCCCCCCCCCCCCCCACACCTCCCCCCCCCCCCCCAGTCCCGGCCCTACCACTAAGGATGTCACTGAGCCCAAATAGCCTGGCCACTGTTATGGACCTACTCTCGTTCCCAAATCCTTCCGAAGGAAGGCTCTGGGGACAGCCAAATGACCTTGAACTTGGGATTTTGCTGGGTCTGGGCAACCCCTGCTGGTAGGCTGGAACCAGTGAACAGGAACAGGAAATGGAACCAGAATGTATGATGGTAGTTTTAGGTAGTTTTACCATCAGCCTTTCTGGTTCCATTTCCTGTTCCTGTTTGCTGGTTCCAAGCTATCAGCAGGGGTTGCCCAGACCCAGCAAAATCCCACCATTTGGCAGTTACCAGAGCCTTCCTTCGGAAGGATTTGGGAACGAGAGTATTATGGGCCGTCCATAATACTCTGTTACATCATGCTTCATAAATGTAAATACTCATATATATTTTCATGTTCAAGTTAGAGTCTGACCCTGTTGGCAGCGAAAACACTGGCATCGTTATATCCACTTAACAAACAGTATATTACTACTTTATTCGTTAAGCTAAGCTAGTTACATTTTCGTGAGCTGGTAATAAAATTCAATTGGAGGAGCATTTGAACTAATGATTTGATTGAATAATAAAAAAAAAAATTAAAAAAAAATATTACGTCACGCATGAGGGGGTTGGTCCCCAATGAATCAGAAATGGAGTTTTTCCCTGGTTTCAAGTGCTGTACTTACCGGTAATTATAGAGGACTTTTATGCATGGGCCTCAATTTGAACATTTTAAGTGTTTTTTTCATTAGATTGGTCACTTTCATCCCTGAATGATAGGGGTATCGGTGGGGGGGGGGGGGGGCAATCGAAAATGACCCTCGCCATGGGCCTTTGCCGTTACGTCTTTTTTTGTACCTACTCAAAGTATGTTGATTTGCATTTAAATGGCCATAGAAATTTAAACAAATGATGATATCACAGGCCATGTCATACGGGAATACCGTATTGCATGGGGCCGCAGTGGCGGATCCAGGATTGTCTAGAGGGGGGGGGGGGGGCGAATCCTGGCCAATGTGCAATTTTGGGCAAGTCCCCCAACAAAATGTTGATGGTCTAGATTTGAAATGATGCATTCTCAGGCATTTTAGGACAAAAAGATTTCCTCTTTTCTTTTTTTTTTTGGGGGGGGGGGGGGGCAAGGCCCGTCGGGCCACCCCCCTGTATCCGCCAATGTGGGGGCATGGTATACAAGATTTCTAGTGCTCGTCGTATTCACCATGAAATAAATTAATGTCCTTATAACGTTGTTCTTGCAGGCGCATGTTCAGAAGATCCACATAGACGGCATTTGTCGCACCAAAGACGACATCGTCACCAAACAAGTCAGGCCACTCTTCACTGCCGGAAACTTTGAGGAGGTAACATTCTGAAATTCTAGCGATATCTATTTTTATTCATCAGTCAAATAAACTATACATTTTTAAATAGACTTTAAAATAAAATTGATGCAAACGCAATTTTACACACTATACTAGGCATCTCTAATTACCCCGCCTATAATTAGACATCCTACTTTTTGACAAATATCTGATTTACCTTGTTGTGTATGTAGAAAATCCAGAAAAGCTGACTTATACGCTAGTTTGGCTATGACGGTAAAACTTTTCTCTATAAATACACAAGTAATAGACACTAAACGGTTCTAGAATCGTAAAACGTCAGTTTGATAAGCCAAATCTCTTTTGCTGTGTTTTGGCAATGTCTTGACAGATCTAATTTGTGGACAAAGCAACCAATATTATCCGTTAGAGTTTTGACAAGATTTGGTTCTAAGGCCACACACAAAAAAAGTTGGTCAATGGATTTCACTTTTCCCAAAAAGAATTTTAAGAATTTTTAGAGGGAGCGACATTTTTTTTATTTATTTTTAACCAGCCTCTGAAAAAGTTCTTAGTGGACCCCTAAAATAATTTTTTTGGTTGATCTGGGGGAATTACTGGGAGAAAATTAAAAAAAAATAAAAAAAATCCATTGACAATTAAGAAAAACCATTCCATTTCCGAAAATAAAGTGCGCAAAATCCATTGACCAACTTTTTTTTTGGTCTGCCCTAAGGTATCTATAAAACTATCAAAAACTATTTTTGACAGGGAGGAAGATGTATTGCAGGCATGATGTAAAAGTATAAAATAACAGCTTAATGATATAATTTGCATTGTTTAGATGGTGAAGAAGGCGGAGGAGACGCGGATACACATGGAGCAACTCGGGCTCTTCAGGAAGGTGGGAGTCTTCATAGACACATACAAAGGTAATGTATTAACCCTTTAAGGACAGACACCTACAAAGGTAACACATCTGCTACTGCAATTCTGTAGTCGGGGGTGATCATTGAGAATTCACAGAATCCCCGCACAACCAACACACATAACACAGGAAACAATGCAGGAAAATCCTATAACCCGCAAGCGGGGTTAAATTTTGGGACTTTTAATAATAAACAACCTTGTATAACTCGCACCCTGTATAGGCATGTTTGGTATCAAATGAATGCCTGGTCTGATAGCAGGCATCATACTTTAACCTATTTTCCTATTTTATCCTTTTTTTGAGCACATATACCTATTTTACCTATTTTATCCTATTTTTTGACAAATAATACCTATTTTACCTATTTTCTGAGGGGTGGAGGTGATATTTTCCATTTCTCATACAAAAACATACCTGAGAACTGTGTTGCTTCTTGTGATTCATCCATATCCAATGAGATACTTTCTTGTCTCCTGAAAGTATGACTCAGTCTCTAAAAGCCCCAGAAAACGCCATTTCCAAAAATTTTCCACCAGATTTTCATAAATTTCTGGGTGCAGTATAGGTATTTCTCATCTGATTAGAATTGACATTTTCTTTGTCATTGCAAGTGCACATGTCAGCATAGCTAGGCCTACCCTCCACTGGCATGCATATGTTGCTGACATTGACTTTTGACCCTTTATAATTTTCCCAGATCCATAGGGTGGGTTGGGTAGCCTGGCCCTCTTAGGGAGTGCTCATTTCTTTAACGGGGGGAGGGAGGGGTTTGGATCCCTTGACTCCTCTAAGGGGGTGGGGGGTGAAAATTTTCTCACCCGCTCCATGCAAAATCACACCATCCTCCCAACTCATGTTGTTAAAATGTGAGATATCCGAGCCAAAGTGCACCAGATTGCACCATTTCAAGTCTAGAACTTTTAGAATTCTTCAAAATCTTAAAGATAAGGGGTCAATATAGATCCAGACCTAGATATTTTGTGCCAAAATTTCCATAATGTATCCCTTCAAAATGAATGTCACCACCACCGAGCAGAAAGAAATTAACAAATTGACTCCTACCTTTCTGACGCAAGTACTGAACAATGTATACAGCTTTACAGGCATGCAAACTCCTCAGATTTCTCAGATTTCTTTTTCTCCAAATTGGTCATTCTTGTGATTCGTCCAGATCCAATAAGAACTACCGTAAAACCCCGGCTTTAAGACGGATTTTATTTGGTGTTTTTTTTCTCTACAAGACGGATTTTTCTCTAGAGTTAGGGGGTCGTCTTAAAGGTGGGGTTTTTATATATAAGATAACAGTGAAATCGATTTTCAAACGTTTTTTGTACAAGACGGATTTTTTCCCAAAGTTGGGGGGTCGTCTTAAAGCCGGGGTCGTCTTAAAGCCGGGGTTTTACGGTATGTTTACCTTTATGTGGAGGGGGGGGGGGGACTTGTAATTCATAAATTCATAAAATTTCACCACTTGCCACTTGCCAAACCCCCCCTAGTACTACTGTGACGTGATTTGCAAATGACCACATAACTCTTTCAATGATGGTTTAAGATGGGGGGTAGACATGCTAGATGTGCCAAAATGCATCAGTTTGCATCATTTGAAGTCAAGAATTTCAAAATTTTCCAAGACTTTTCAATCCAAAAAAGCCAATCATAAAGCAAAGGTTGCCTACCGTAAAACCCCGCCTTTAAGACGGATTTATTTTGGGATTTATTTTTCCTACAAGATGGATTTTTTTCCTAAAGAGTGGGGTCGTCTTAAAGGCGGGGTTTTGACAATTTTGATTTTGGAAAAATGCTCCCAAAAAAAGAGAAAAGTACATCAATGATTGGTAGCATTTATCAACTTTTCCTTTGTTTTTTCAAAGTTACATGGAATGTCATGTAGCCTATAAGAAGATCACGGGAAAATAGTCTTAAAAAGCTGTGATTTGAGTCAATTTGAGGGGGTCTGGGGTTTAGCAAGACCCCCAAAGTCGGGGGTCGTCTTAAAGGCGGGGTTTTCCTAATTGTCATATATTTTTTGTACAAGACGAATTTTTCTCTCAAGTTGGGGGGTCGTCTTAAAGGCGGGGTCGTCTTAAAGGCGGGGTTTTACGGTAATACAGATCTTAGCTTTGATACAATTCTGGCCGAAATGCACCAGAATGCACCATTTGAAGTCTACATTTTCAAATGTTCCCAAAAGTTTCCACCTAAAAACAGGCTTCATTCATTATTGGCCAAAAAGAAACAGAATGCACCATTGCGGTCGAGATTGTCAAAAAAAAATTCAAAACCTTTCCTTTAAAAAGATGAGGCCCAAATCATAGAGATCTGAGTTGTTTTCCCCAAAATGCAGAAGAATGCACTATTTCAAGGCTAGATTTCCAATTTTCCTAAAAAATAAACAAGTTCCCTGCCCCAATCATGGAAAATAATTCAGAGCTGAGCTTTAATGTATTGTGTGCCAAAATGCATCAGAATGCAGCATTGCTAATCATAGACTTGCAATTTTTTTCCTCTTCAGAGTTTGAATGTCATGCTTTTGATACATTACATGTAGAAATCAGAATACATCATTACAACTGTAAACTTTTGAATTTTCTCTGCACTCCTATAAGAATGCAGTGTATGTCTTCTAGATTTTCAAAAAAAATTCCCCAAAAAATTCCCATGAGGGTATGGCCCCTGAACCCTTATATTTGTCACTGCGCTGCACTTGCACAATTATGGACATAATAGTTATCAAACTTCGTCTGCCCATTAAGCATTTTTATGCACTGTAATCAGGGGGCTGAGGTTGACAGCCATACAACTGTTGTTAGGCCCTTGACTTTTGGACGTCGGCATTGCCTTTAAATTCTATATCTTCCTATTTTGCTATACGTGTCATTATTGACATCATCATTAGCCCTACTGGTCAATTCGAACACATCCAATAATGTTAAATGTTGAAAAAGCCTGACTAAAGTCCTATTTTATACCTATTTTAGCATCAACAAAACTGTAGAAATACCTATTTTATCCTATTTTTTGCGTGGAAATATACCTGTTTTATACCTATTTTATTTTGGAAAGGTGGTATGACCACTGTGATAGGCATACAAACCACAGGTTATAAGTTGGAATTCACCGATTTAGATTGACCGTAAATTCCCACATACAACCGTGGGTTGAACGTGAACCAAACTCAGCTTCAAATTTGATACCAAACATGCCGATCTAGGCCAAAAAAAAAGAGAAGGTGTGTTTCAGGTTACATGGTCTAAAAATCTAGGGTAGGTAGGTCGGATTTTTTTTGATTTTTTTTTATACTTTAGCCTGAAAAGTACCCAGAAATCGACTCACAAACTACAATGCCGACTCACCGACGACCGCCTCGACTCGTGAACTATCAGATCGACCCTTAAATAGCCCCAAAATGACCCAAAATATAAATATGCCCCAAACTAGGGAGTCGGCTTATGATGGAGGTTGGATTATCAGAGACATGTTTTTACTTTAATACATCATCATTCATGTTATAATAATTTGTGAAGTGTAAATATACAAGTCTGAAAATGTATTTATATGCATAGCTGGAAAGAGAAACTTTCAGCTGGTTTATTTGTGGACGAATACTGTTGTGATACCTTAAACCAGGATAAAATAAAAACGTATTGAAAAAACAGAGGTTTTATGGTACCGTAAAACCTCGCGTATAGGCCGTGGCTTGTACGCGAATCAGATCGCTGGGGCGACTTATGGATCGGCCCAGAGTCGGGGTGCGGCTTATACGAGAGTTTTTGCAATTATAACACAGTACAAAAGTCACCATAAACAGATAGTTGGTGCGGCTTGTAGAATCGCCCTTAAGTCGGGGTGTGGCTTATACGCGAGTTAGGCTTATATGCAAGGTTTTACGGTAGGTATGTTTGGTTCAAATTAATGCTTGTTCTGATTTGCGTACAAGACGTGAGACTTTACGTTACCGTAAAACCTCGCGTATAAGCCGCGGCTAGTAGGCGAGTCAGATCGGCGATGCGGCTTATAGCATCGGCCGAGGGTCAGGGTGCGGCTTATATGCGAGTTTTTGTTGCTATAGTACAGTACTAAATGTCACCATAAACAGATCGTTGGTGCAGCTTATAGAATCATCCTAAAGTCAGGGTGCAGCTTATACGCGAGTTAGGCTTATATGCAAGGTTTTACGGTAGGTATGTTTGGTTCAAATTAATGCTTGTTCTGATTTGCGTACAAGACCTGGGACTTAACATTAGTTGTGTTTTACGGTATATGCGAGACTTTACGTTAGTTGTGTTTGTGGTGTAGGTGAGGACGCACAGACAGACAGCTATGAGGTGACGTACACGGTGCAGGAGACGAGGCGCGTGGCGGGGGGCATCAACACACTCGTGGGCACCAACGACGGCAGTGTGGTACGGACACAATCACATACCCTAATTCTAAGGCACTTGGGTACCTATCTCAAAAAACCCAAAAAGAGAAAGAAAAAGAAAAGAAAATGTACTAGCTAGTGCACTAGCTACTTGTTGTACGAATGAACCAAACTCACAACCAAAGATTATAGCTGCATATAACATAATACTACTCTACTATTTGTGTATAATATTATAACTTGTATGATTCGCACCAATATTTGTATATACATTTAACTTGATATCGTTATCATTGTAAAATCACCCATCCTCATAATGTATATACCCTAACAAAAAACTGGACAAAGATGCCCCTACCTTGAGTAAGCGAAACCAAGATGGGTTAACCAAAACCGGAGTAATGTACTGAAAATCATGGCAATAAACTTGTTATGAGTCATAACAAAAAAAAAAAAAAAAAAGGCCACTCCAAATAATATCCTTGTTTCTCATCACCAAGCCATGAAAAATATAACGAGGGCGCTTTTTTTTGCCTCTCTTTTTTTTTTTTTGCTGGGTGCCAAATGGGTGGGTTTATATGGAGCTTCGGCAAACTTAATTCATATTTCAGTGATCAAGGAATTATCAATCAGCAAGCATTGCACTATAAGCTTTAATTTGATACCAAATATATCCATATTTTCCCATCTTTAATCCTGTTTTTCACTAAAAATTGCAACAAAAAAAACAGAAGAAAATCCCAAAAGAGGATATTAGATATGCGCTCGGTGATGAGAAACAAGGTTATTATTTGGAGTGGCCTAATTGGCGTTTTTATTTGCTATAAGCCAAATCTTAACCCTCATATTCCCATTTGGCTTATAGGTGAGACGTTGATATGTATAAGAATATAGTGAAAACTAATTTCAAACTCACATTTAGCTTATAACCCTGCACCACTCGTGGTGCCCTAATTCACCTTACCCTTGTGAGTCTCATTTAATTCTACAATTTTACGGAATATATAAAGTAAAACCCCTCCATCAAGACGACACCCTACTTTTGGAAAAAAAATGAAAAAAGTTTTACAAAATACATTTGAAATTTAATTCAGTATAATCTAAGGTATAAAATATCACTTTAAGACGACCCCCAACCCCCCCCCCCCCCCCACTCATGGAAAAATGATCTGTCTTGTGTCCAATTTGCTATTTAGATAAATGTTTCATGTTAGGGAGTGATCATTTATTATCAACAGGGGGGGGGGGGGTGGTGGCTTTGGGGGGGGGGGCAAAAAAATTTGGACCCCTTGACGGGGGGGGGGGGGGCAAAAAAATTTGGACCCCTCTTAGGGGGGGGGGCAAAAAAGTTTAACCTGTTTTGAGCCAAAAAGCCCGCGCGTAACTACGCTTCAAAGGGCCCGCGCGCGAGCCGATTTTCGACCCTAAGGGGGGGGGGCTAATAAATTTGGACCCCTTGACCGGGGGGGTGTAAAAAATTTTGCGCGCTCCACGCAGAAACCCACCACCCCCCCCTGTTGTTAAAAAATGATCACTCCCTTAGATAGATTGTACTTAATGTAGCTCCCTTTGCGTTGTACCCTCAGTTGCTGCAGTGCCGGCTCCCCAACATGTTTGGTCGTGGTGAGCGGCTGTCAGCAGAGTACACATACGGCACCAAGAGTAACATCGGATACGCCGTCAACTTTGTCAAACCATTCCTAGACCACCCCAAAATAAGGTAAGTAACTTTTAACTCTAATAACTCATAGCTCCTACGTTAAATATCCAAATATTAAGATTGTAAAGTGTATCTCAGCAAAAAGTCATTTACTAGTAACGAAATTTATGGAATTTATTTTTTGACGTTTTATCCCCCTGTAGCAGTTGAGTGGTAACAGAAAAATAAATACTATTACAGTATTCGACATACCGGGTATTAGATATTTTTACTTAAGAGTTTAACTGTCTCCAAAATTGTGAAAATCATCGTGAAATTCCAGTCTAAAAACTGACCCAAAAAGGTAAGGCCACTTAAAATCGATTATCAGATTTGCGGACACTTATTAGGAAAAAAGGGTGTGGGAGGGCGCTTTTTTTTGTTACACTCTTTTCTGGAGGGGCGGGAGGGCCTTTTTCTTTTTTTCTAGAAAATTGATGGTTTTCAATTGGATATAAGGTCTAAAACGCCTTTTAAATTATGTTTCTACCCTTATCATCAGCTGAGATATTGATCATTTTGCAACTTGTCTTAGGATTTTTTTTAGAAGCGGCCATTTTAGGCCTTTTTTTTTCTCAAAATATGAAAAAAGGCACTTTTTAGACGATGCGGGCGCTGTCCGCAAAGCTGATAATCAATTTTATGTTGCCTAAGGGATGGTGCCTATTACGTCAGATACGGTAAACTAAAATCCCACCTAGTGCACTCACTGGGTTGAATACGGTATGTATGATGACTTAACTCTCCCCCCACACAGCCTGACGGTAGGAGGCTACCAGTACGGAGGGGAGTACCCCTGGAGCGGATACAAGGAGACGGACAGAGGTCTGTCTGTAGACTACACCGTGAGTACTAGGTCTCTACATATCTCCACATTTATTCAAATTCAATTCAATTCAAAGTTTTTAAAATTAACATTGCAAGCAGGGGACGCTAGTGGTCAGAGTTGTCCGATTACAATAATTTATCAAATGTCTTCAAATGGTTCTTTAGCCCTTCAAGTGCACTATATCACTTGCCGTCATAATGTGTGAATGCAGCCCTGGAGGGTGACCCACCGAGGCTACATTCAAGCATCATGCCTGCCATACAGAGTTGATGTTAAAGTTTAATTACAACAATCACAGAAACCCATGTTATTTGGGAATTTTTTCAGATGTTGTCCAGTCTTAAGTCAACCTCTGAACAAAAAGTGTACAAATAAATATTCTCCTGTAATTACAGAAATAACTTTGATTTCCACTGTACTTTGTGAAACTTTATCCTGTGAAGGTCACCTTTTTTGATGAATTGGATTACGGGTTTTTGGCTCCAACTGTTAAGAAGAGCAGAGGAAAGAAAAAAGCTGTCCTACGGGTGGAACCGAATCACAAAATTTCCCACAAGGCAGAGAAAAAAAGAAGAGCTGGGAAAATCCCTCTTTTGGGCTATCAAATGATGGGGTATTGAGAAAGGTTAAATTTGCGTTTTTGCTAGTCAGCACGTACTATTTTTTGGTAAATTTCTCTAAAATCCTAGAAGGGAAAAGGTTAAAAAAAATGGTGTTTTTTTTTGGCAAAATGCCAAAGATCTCGGTGGCAAATACGTAATCCAAACTGTAAAAAATAAAACGGCCTTGATACATAAATAACTGCTTTCCCCCGGTGCCCTTCCGCAGTTCCCGACGCGTATCGGTAACCACAGTGTGCGCTGGGAGGGGGTGTGGCGTGAGATGGGTGCTCTGTCCAACACCACCTCCTTCGCCATCCGGGAACAAGCCGGCCACTCCGTCAAGTCTTCACTCAAGGTAAGGCAAGGTTTGGAATATGGTTTTATAAGGGAGTGGTCATTTTTTAACGACAGGGGGGTTGGTGGATTTTCATGCGAGCGGGTCGAAATGTTTTTGGTCCCCCCACCGGGAGGGGTCGAAATATTTTTGGTCCCCTTCCTCAGGCAAGTTTAAATTGAGTGCGGCCGACCCTTTTGAGCTATAGTAACGCGCAGGCTTTACAAAGGGGTGCAATTTTTGGTCCCCCCCTTCAAGAGGGGTCTAAACTTTTTTGTTCCCCCTCTTCCAGGGTCTTTTTTTGGTCCGCCCCCAAATCCACCAACCCGCCCCTGTAGTTAAAAAATGACCACTCCCTAATTATATGATAATAGTATATTAGTGCTTAACACATTCAGCAATCATCCAGTTACATTTTACAACTTCATATGATATCTAAACTCATAGAAAAGCTTACAATTATGATACATTTTTTGTATATTAAACTTGTGACGTATGAGTCTATGCAGGATTCTTCGCAGGATAAAAAAGCACACTGTACATGTCGATTAATGTTGAGCATCGGAAATCTGCTTATGTATATATCGGAAGCTTGACAAACCATAGTTATAACTGTAGGTGGGTTTGGGAAAATTCTGAAAAAATCAATTTCAATTTGTGCATGTTGAGGGTTGAGCTCTGTACATCACCTGTTAGATCACTGATCCCACCGTCTGTTTTACAGGGATGCCAAGTGTTACAATTTTTTTCGTAATTTCATGATTTTTGACCCCCTATTACGCCCATTACGATTTTAGATATCAAATTACGATTTTCAAGTATCTCTGGGATGTAAATGTTCCATACTGAGTTATGGGATAAATAATCTACTAGATCTACAAATACACAACTAAAATAAAACTAGATGTTGTTGGTCATAGAGCAAACAGATCTAGAAATATAATATGTGTATGATGAGCCAGATTGCGACTTCAATGAATTATGAGAATCCATTTATGCATCATGCTGACCATTTAGAAATGGCATTTTATTGTTACGATTTTTGTTACGGGTTTAGCCAAAAATTGTTACAATTTTGGGGTAAAAAGATCGTAAGAAATACGATTTTGAGATGGGGTGACTTGGCATCCCTGGTTTTACAGCACATCTTCCTAGAGGACTCGCGTGACAATGCAGTGATCCCCAATGCTGCCAACGGGTGTAGCAGGGGCTTCATACATCACCTATATAGACAGAGCTGCACGCTAAAGTGACTGAGTCCATGGTTATTGCATGAGTGGTGCTTGGGTCGTATTGCACGATGGCCTACGGCCATCGTGCAATACGACCCAAGCGCGGTTATTCCTACGGCCATTGTGCAATACGACCCAAGCACCACGAGTGCAATAACCATGGACGAGGGCACTTTTAAGTGACGCTCTGTATTTATTTCATGGTTTTACAAAGTAAAATAGATGTACAGTCTATGTTTGTTTACTTCCAAGATGTTTTTTTACTTCCGCGGTGTTTGTTTACATCCGTCAGCCGCCATTTTGAATTCCGCACAGGTGACGTGACCCTCGGTAGCGTAGCGACCCCATGGCGACCCCATAGAGACCCCATAGCGACCCCCTACCTCCCATGGGAACGTGCAATACGACCACAGCATGCAATACGACCTAGGGTTATTGCACGGCCCTCTTGGGAACCGGTCTCCCATTGCTTTAAGCTTGACAGTCCGTATTCACCATGAAATAAATACCTATATATACCACTGTTTGTGTCGTTACAGCACATCTTCCTGAGAGACTCGCGTGACAGCGCCGTGATCCCTAACGAGGGCGGCATGTTGCGGGTACAACAGGAGCTCGCTGGTCTGGGGGGAGACGTGCATCATCTTAAACACGAGGTGGAGGCTCAGGTCAACAAGAGGCTCGTACTCGACACCGTGAGTACACCTTAAAAGGAGACCTGCATTTTACATTGGGGGCTCCTTAAGGGAGTGCTTCACATACAGCATTGCCTTTCTTGGCACAAGTTCTAAATTCTAAAACATCAATAGCCCTAAGTCTTCATCTCTTCAATTCCCCCCAGTTACTATAAATGCAATTATAGTTTTGGAATAGCCTATAAACGGCGTTGTACGCCTGCCCAACGCTTTGCGTCGGATTTTAAAATGTAAAAATGGTACCTCACATTTTGTCAGTAACAGTCACTTGAGATTTTGCGATGACTCAAATGACAATTAAAATGGCAATCTAGGAGGGAACCCTAGTATTTCTGATAATATTAGATTCATTCACTATCTCTTGATGTGTTTGAAAAATAAGGATTTAAAAAAAGACTGAATGTTGTTTGTTGGTGTTCAGGTGGTACAGTTGTCGCTGGCGGGAGGCATGATGAAGGCCATTCGTCCCGGGGACACGATCCGTGTCAACGACCGTTTCTTCCTGGGGGGTCCCCTCACCCTGCGAGGCTTCAACTTCAAAGGGGTCGGGCCCCACGAGGACGGTAGGTTCTGTTGTACTACTTACATGGTTGCCACCATCAGGGAAAATGTCAGGGAAATATTTTTCGTTCCAGGTCAGGGAAATGTCAGGGAACTTCAGAATTTTTGGCAAAATGTCAGGGAAAATGAATGCGATTTTCTGAAAATGTCAAGGAAAATAATATTTTTTCCAGGGAAATTCTTTGAAATACAAAAAAAAAAAGGTCGCCTGTTTTTGTTAAAAAGCCTGTATTTTGCTATGATTTCAAGGGAGAAAAAGAAGAGCATAAAGGAGTACATGTTCATAGTTGTAGGGCATTTTAAAACATTGAGTTAATGTCGCGATTGTCAAGGAAATTTGGTATAACATTAGGGAAAAGTCAGGGAATTTAAAACTACCTTGTCGGTGGCAACCCTGACTTACAAATGCATGAATTTAGAGAAACCATGGCCAGAATTGGTCAGGCGACCCCGCCCCATTACAAAAACCTGACCTGTAATCTATGTTTGATAAGTATTTGACGGATTTGAAAAGTTACATACATATTTATACAGGCCTTATGAATACAAATGCAATGTGTAA